>JBBPKN010000566.1:0-34980 GCA_038089275.1 Pulveroboletus cf. rosaemariae
CACTCCTTTATTGCTATTGGGTGGCTTACTGTACATTACTTTAGGGCCAGTACCATTTACATGGTCTGTGCACATACTGTAGCAATATATAAGGAGGTTGGCTCAAGCCTGGGTTTTCCCAGTCTTGCACATTTGAATCTTACAGTTCTTGTTACTCCTTGACTCTTATCATTTCTCTATACTTTGCCTAGTTCAGTGCCACTAGCATAAAAGCACTACCCAGTACTTAGGATCAGGCAGCACATACCAAGCTTAGGTGTTAGGATTAGTCAACACATCCAAGGTTGTGTTTCACTCTGGGCTGAGTAATATCCTTGAAGAAATTATAAGGCACTATCCTCATAACTAGACTTGACTCTTCTTATCCTGCCTGTCTCTCTTATTAAGCATTGAGATTGCTCTCTTTCCCACCTTCAATACCCTTGTAAATCAGGACACTGAAAAGTGCAAGGGTGCACCACATAAGATAAAACCAAGTCCCATCTAATCAACAAAACTCTTTCTGAATTCCTCTGAAACTCTCCAGACATTTCTGGAGTTTTTGGAGTATAATCTTCTCTCAGATTCATGTACTACCAAGGTACTAGAACCTGACCTTCATCCTCTAGCCATAAGAGTTTCATTTATAAAGCAGATAATGGTAGAAGATCTACCAGTATATCTGTAATTGATATAAAGTTTTAACAGCACATCTCTATAGTCTATATAAATAGGATATGCAAGCTGGAAATTCCTAGTCTTGTGCATTTGAACCTTAGTTGCTTTTTCAAGTCCAAGTTCCTTTCTTATCCTTGCCTAGTTCTAGTTCCTGTTAAAACATATATTGAGTATGAATAAATTGTTAAAAACATATACCAATCTCCTTCCTGAGGGAAACCCTTATGGCTAGAGAGCAAAGGTCAGGTTCCAGTGCCTTAATGGTGCATGAACCTGAGGAAAGATCATACTCCAGAAACTCCAGAGATGTCTGAAGACTTTCAGAGAGATTTAGAAAGGGTTTTATTGATTGGATGGGACTTGGCTTTACCTTATGTGGTGCACCCTTGCACTTTCTGGTGTCCTGATTTACAATGGTGTCAGAGGTGGGGATGAAAGCTGTTGCAGTACTCAACAAGAGAGACAGGCAAGACAAGGAGAGTCAAGCCTAGTCATGGGAATGGGATCTTATAATCCTTTCATGGATATTGCTTGGCTCCAGAGATGCTCCAGAGTGACCCAGAGGATCAGAGTGAGCCTAAGGGCTCAGGTAGAGTAAGGACAATAACAAGAGGATGTTTATGTTGATATTTGTACTGAGGTACAAAATACAGGACTATAGTACTTATACCTCAGAGAGGCAGAACTATCTAGGAGTGTAGCAAAAGTAAGACAGGTGCAAACTCAGAAGTGAAGCAGATGTCTAAATATCTAAGAAACAAATGGGGATATTAGGAAAGACAATATTCAATCATGTCAGACTGAAACTGAGAAATAACAGAAGAAGCAAGGGGAAACAGGAACAGGAATGAAAATAGGAATAGTAACAGTAACTGAGAGTAGGACTAGAAATGGAGTTATGACAGAGTAGTCTGAAGAAGATAAAGTGAACTTAAAATAGTACTTAACTGGAACAGAGATAGAACTAAAATCAGAATAGAGTGGAGCAGAAGTGAAGGCTGGGGAAGCATATACTAATAAAGGGGCAGGAAGCATACATGCATAGCTGGGGTGAAATGGAATGGTAATGGAGGGCTGAAGTTACCTGGAGGGAAGTCAGAGAATGTCATATCCCATACCTTCAACCCAATTCTGACCCAATTCCAACCTGGCTTATAATTGGTCCTTGTACCCAGTAAGCCACTCTAGTCCTTTGACTCTCCTCCAGGCAACTCCAGCCCTCCATCACCATTCCAGTCCACCCCAGCTATGCATATATGCTTTCTGCTCCTCTATTAATATATACTCCCCTGGCCCTTTGCTCCCACTCTGCCCTATTCCATTTTCAGTTCTATCTCTGTTCCAGTTAAGTACTACCTTAGTTCCATTTCATCATCTCTGAACTGTTCCAGTACAACTCCATTACTGTTCCTGCTCTCAGTTACTGTTACTATTATTGTTACTATTTCTATTCTGTTCCTATTTCTTGCTTCCCCTTATTTCATCCTGTTACCCTTCAGTTTCAGTCTAACATGATTGGATATTGTCTTTCCTGACATCTCCATTCATTTCTTAGATATTTAGACATCTACTTTGCTTCTGAGTTTGCACCTGTCTCACTTTGCTACACTCCTAGATAGTTCTGCCTCTCTGAGGTATAAGTACTATAGTCCTAAATCTTGTACCTCAGTATGAATATCAACATAAACATCCTCTTGTTGTTATCCTTACTCTGATCAAGCCCTTAGGCTCACTCTGACCCTTCAGGTTACTCCAGAGCACCTCTGGAGTCAAGTGATATTCTTGAAGGAATTGTAAGGTCCCACCCTCATGACTAGACTTGACTCTCCTTGTTCTGCCTGTCCCTCTTGTTGAGCACCAAAACAGTCCTCTTCTCCACCTCTGACAGCTATGTAAATTGGGACACTGGAAAGTGCAAGGGCACATCATATAAGATGAAGCCAAGTCCCATTTGATCAACCAACCCTTTCTGAATCCCTTCAGAAGTCTCCAGACATCCCCAGAGCTTCTAAAGTACAATCTTCCCTCAGGTTCATGCACCACTAAAGTGCTGGAACCTGTCCTTTGTTCTTTAGCAACAAGGGTTTCATTCAGGAAGAAACTGGGTATAAGTTTTAACAGTATATTTGTACTCTTACTTGCACTTCTCCAAGCCTTTACTTTAGGATTGGCCTCAACTGTCTCTCAACACTCAACTCTGAACCACATGCATGCTTGGCACACTCATAGGTAATCTCTCCAAAATCTCCAGAACTTCAACCCATTCCTCATGCTATCTGTTAGACTATGATCATTAATGATCTTATTATGACTTCACACTCTTCTAAGCACCCAACCCCTAAGTTGATCTATCCTTCATATGGTGCAAGCCCCTTACTGTCTCTGACCTTCCAAGCCACTCCAATATTCTATGACATTAGTCACTGGTCCCAGTTGCTCAAGACACATATGCCTAAATTCAACTTTTGATTCCTGACCCTGGCATTCCCCTATTCCTGACTCTGGGCTCTCCAGAGCAGCTGTGACTCTCTCATATCATACAGCATCACCAGTCCTCATGGACCCTCAAATGCAGTTTAGATTATAGTTGCCTACTCATAAACACCACTTCCTCTGTTTTCCCCCATTCATTTCTAGCAGCTGACTCCAGTTCTCTGACACTTTGTTGTTATCTGGTAATCCTTGACAGAAAACCACTCCATGTCACTCTGGACCATTCTGACCACCTTCTCATGCCTAGATCTTGCCATTGCAGTCTAAGCATTCCCTAGCCATTTTCCAGCCCCTTTCTTGACAAGTCACTCCAGGATTATCAATAGGCAGTCATCACCCTCTTGTGTCTGTTCTCTACTCCTAGGTGACCCATTTCTGGCCATTGGTCCTAGCCTTTTGAGACCTGGCCTCCTAAGTATAACAAGTCTATTAAATCTGACTTCTTGTCTCTCCAATCTCTGGCACCACACTTCTGTGCACTTCCAATCATTATAATCCCCCATTGGGTACCTTGTTCTATTTAGGATTTGGGAGCCCCAACACTCTGACCTCCTTCCACCCACTCCCACTTCTTTTCAATGCTTCTTCTTTTCCTTCAATTTGCCTCTTCTGCTCAAGCTATCAGACCTCCACATATCCTACAAAGACTGTTGAATTCACTCTATCAATGCCTAACATCACCCTCTGCTGGATGATTTGTGTTCACTAATTCTAGAACATCACTAACTCATTTACTGTGGTCCATTGACCCTGGGTATTGAATAGTACCTTATCTGTTCACTGGATAACATATGCCAGTACCTTGTATATCCCCTGTAGCTCTGTACCACTCCAGTCTTAGCTAACTCTGATTTCAAACCATAGCTTTTTCATCATTATCTGGTAGTTATAACTCTGTTGCCTAAATGTGTGGTCATCTCTGTGTCACTCTGCTCTCTGTAGCAGGCCAGTTTCATCTATTGATATGCCTACCAGGAAGACACCTTTGTTCATCTCCAACCTTCTCCAAACTTGTAGCATTTAACCCTTTATTCTTCTTCACCCTTGGCATCCTTACCACCTGTTTCCTTATCCTTGCAGTTTTAAGATATACCTACCTTTCTAATCAACCAGGCTTCAGAAGCACCACCCCTTTTCCTCTGCACTCCAATGTGCTTACTGCATTTCATTTCACATGCCCAAAGTCTCTTGCCCTCCCCAGACATTTCTGTCCCTTTCTGTCACCCTGGAAAGTTCACTATTCCATCATGACTGCACTGTGATTACCCTTTCTTTTTCTACTTGCAGTTGATTGAGCTTTGTTTCAGTTCCTTATGGGTACCTGCTTGGATTTCCTCTGTATGGCACTACATTGTTTTCATTGATACACCACCTCCCTATAGCCTTCTTGCCATTGGTACTCTCTGTTTCCTTCTAAGAAACCTGTTTCATGGAATTCTCTCTGCACTTCTCCATTTTTTCTGACTTCTGCCTGGGAATTCCTTGCTCTTTGGGCATTGTTTCCTAATGACTCCATTTCTGCTTGCAGGTCTTTCCTTACCTTTTATTCTCTGTCATCTCAGAACCTGTCCTTCCATTTTCCCTGGGAATTCTTTTTCCTGAAAGATATTCTGCTCTTCTGCATCTTCTGGGAATCCTGCTTATTTCCCCTGGGTATTCTTTTCCCTGGAGATGATTCTGCTCTTCTGTGTCTCCTGGAAATGCTGCTCATTTCTTTAGAACCTTCTCTGAACTTCTCCATTGTTTTGTCCTGGGAATCCCTTGATTTTCTAGCCTTGTTCTGACAACTCTGTTACTCTTTACCTTCAGTTCCTGTTTCTCCTCTGATCTGTTATCCAGGAACCTATCCTTTCATTTTCCCTGGATTTTTCTCTTTCTTTGGGGATATTTCTACTCTTCCTGTATCCCCTGGGATTTCCTCCATGCCCATTCTTTTGATTGGCCTTTTCTTCTGGCCTTCCTCCTGTCTCTCTGGGTATTTCTGGATCTCTTCTATTTCATGCTTTGTGTCACCTCTGGTCTCTTTGTATTTTCTGTCTCCTAGTCAATAATGGGATGTTGACCTTAAGGAGAAGATAATGTCTAGTGATAGAATTTAGTAACTGCTGATTGCACCAGCAACCCAACCTACCATCTAGCATTCATGCCCTTCCCTCAGTCCCATCACTTGCCCTTCCAACCCCCTCTGTCCCATCTCCAATCTCTTTTGCCACAATGCCCAGCCCACCTAGTTATCTGTCTACCTCTCCATGCAATGACCAGACTTGCTCTGTGCCAATTGCCCCCTCTGACTACCCTTACCACTCATGCAGTGACTAATCTCTACTTGTGTTGACTGCACCCACTTCTGGTTATTCCAATTGCCTCCATTCCTCTTCTAAGTAGCTTATTTCTCTCCCTTTGCTGCAACACATGAATAATATGCAGTTCAATCAGCATATATATTTGCTTGTGATATACAGGAGACAAAACCAGTGAGCAACCCTTAGCACAATATCCACTTCTTTGAATCCTCTTCAACTGCTACTCCACCATCCTTCTGCTTTACCTCAGCCTCAAGGTCAACAGTAATAACCCTTGGTCCCTCTGCCACAATGTACCCAGCCTAATGACCCTCCACCAGCTTGATCTGGACTAGGTCATGAAGGAGCTTGTTCTGCTCCTTTATCTCTCAGCAAAGGTGATCACTAATCTTGTAAATGGTATCTGCAACCAGATGGTCCCCCATGGGCTCTGATTCCCCACCTTTCCCAACTGCTAAATCCCTGGGTTGTGCCTGCTTCATTCCTCCAGCTACTCCTTCCATGCCTCTGATCCCAGATCTCTGTCCTTCTAATGATTGTATAGCAGCTCTCCAATCTAGAACCATATGACTGGTTATTCTCCTCCTTATATGCTCCAGATTTTTGGCCTGCATTAGGCCTACTCTGTTATGGGGATGAGGAGCTAGCTGTTTGTCAGACCAGTATTGGAGCTCACCAAATAAAAACATCAGAAATAGGATATGTCTTTAACATTTCTGCCCCTATCTGCTTTATCAGAATCTGACCCAACTCCAATTTAGCTCTAACCCCTGGCCACATGATAAACTGTCTTGCTGGCAATCAGCATGTTTTATTTCCCTTTGAAGATAAGAAACCTTCCTCAACTCTGTTCCTTCTCTGCCCTAGATCTGACCTTTCTGACATTTGTTTTGAATATTTTGTTTGACTATTGGGCTCTAGTCTAATTTCTAATCTTCTCTCCAGTAGTCTTTCCAAAGCCCCATGGCTCTCTGCTTCTGCCCCCCTTTGTTCCTTTTCAATTTCTCTAACTCTATTTCAAAAGCAACCATTTTGACATTGGACTCTAATCTTGTTCCTCTGGGAAATTCAGTTTATTCTTCCATTCCCTTCTTGATTGTTCCTTTGTTCTCCTTATCACCCCATAACTGCCCAAGGCACCACTTGCCTGGTCATGAGACTTTATCTTTTGCAATTTGTAGAAATCTTACTTTCCAAAATTACTCCACATTTGCTCTGAACTTGTTTACTCAAGGTTCATGAGGCCTTCACTTAAGTAGTCATTGACATGTCTTTTTGTATTCTAACTCCCAGCCCCCTGAGCCAATTCTGAACCCTGACCTCTATTTATGAAGATGCTAACTAGAGTTACTATCACTCTACTCTAGTACCATTAGGTCCTTATCTTCTTCTCTTTCCACTCCCTCCCAGACCTCTGTCCTGAGTTCTGCCACCTCTTCTGCCACCTCTTCCTCTTTGCCATCCTCCAGCCCACTCTCTGTATCTTCTCCACTCACCCTTCATATGAGATTAAGGATATCAACCAGCCATGCTAGTAGCCAGTTTTCCCTTCTTATCTCCTGCACTATCCTGTCCCCCACCTTCTGTATGGTCACCACTAGCAGGCAACAGCCCTCTGCCACCTGCTTGGTGCCACCCTTTGCTCCTTCTGAGCATGCCCTCTTCTTGAGCCACTTCTCCTCTGCATCCCTTCATCACTGTTTTCACACTGGCTTTTCCTCCCCTGGATGCTTATATCTCACCTTGACCTCTTGGCAGGCCAAGCACAATGTGGACTTTCCTATGCCCACCTTGCACTCCATCCCTCTATTCTCACACCTTCAGCATACCAGTGCCTTCTCTGCCCTCTGCTTCCCATTGTCATTGCTGGGTCCTGCTTGAGCCTGCACTTGCACTGCCTAATGGTCTTTAGTTACCTTGCTCTTAGGTGAACAACTGTGATACTTACCTTTTCTTGGACAGCCACCTCTGTTACCTGCTGGGCTCTCTTAGCCTTCTCAGCCTGCTTTTGGGCAGCCCCCTCCATAGCCTTCCAGGTCTCCTTCACCTTTTTCTGCTCCTTCTCCTTCTTTGCCCTTATGTGCCTCTTGCACTCTGCATATTTTGCATTAGCCAATATCTTGTCATTGTCAGTGCACTCTGCAATGCATTTCTTGACCCATGTTGCAATATTGTCAAACAAGAACATGTTGTTATACTAAAGAAAAGAATGAGTTGCATAAAGTAACTGTTTTTATTCATGAGCAAGCTAATAACTCTGCTCTTCCACCCCATTGTCACTAAACAAGGTCATGTGCTCATTATCTCCACACTCCTCCACTCTATTTTCCTGATGTTACTAAACACATAATTATATGCCCATTATCACACTATCTTAGATCATATGTCCATACCCTCTGCATCCCAAGCCAATAGCCTTCAAGGGTTCAGGCCTAAGAAGGAAATACTGTCATATTCCATATCTCCAACCCAATTCCAACCCAATTTCAATCCAGCTTATGACTAATTCTCATACCTAGTAAGCCACTCTAGTCCTTTGACTTTCCTTCAGGCAACTCCGGCCCTCTGTCACCATTCCAGTCTGCCCCAGCTACACATGTACACTTTCCACCCCTTCATCAGTATATGCTTTCCTGGCCCTCTGCTTTCACTTTACCCTATTTTATTTTCAATTCTATCTCTGTTCTAGTTAAGTACTACCTTAGTTCCATTCATCATCTCTGAACTGTTCCAGTACAACTCCATTACTATTCCCACTTTCAGTTACTATTACTATTATTGTTACTATTCCTGTTCTGTTCCTGTTCCTTGCTTCTCCCCATTTCATTCTGTTACTCCTTAGTTTCAGTCTAACATGATTGAATATTGTCTTTCCTGACATCTCCATTCATTTCTTAGATATTTAGACATCTGCTTTGCTTCTGAGTTTGCACCTGTCTCACTTTACTACACTCTTAGATAGTTCTGCCTCTTTGAAGTATAAGTACTATAGTCCTGTATCTTGTACCTTAGTACAAATATTAATATAAACACCCTCTTGTTATTATCCTCACTCTGATTAAGCCCTTAGGCTCTGTTAAAACCAATTCCTTTCTAAATGAAACCCTTGATGCTAAGGAAAGGTCATAACTTCAAAGGGCTCTGGAGGGATCTAGAAAAGGTTTCATTGATCAAATAGAACTCAGCTTTACTTTATGTGGTGCACTCTTGCACTTTCCAGTGTCCCAATTTACATAGATGTCAGAGGTGGGAAAGAGAACTGTCTCAGTGCTTAACAAGAGAAATAGGCAGAATGAGAAGAGTTAAGCTTAATCATAAGGTGGGACCTTATGATTTCTTCAAGGATATTGCTTGGTTCCAGAGATTCTCTGGAGTAACCCAGAAAGTCAGAGTGAGCCCAAGGGCTCAAGCAGAATAAAAATAAAAACAAGAGAGTGTTTATATCAATATTCCTACTGAGGTACAAGATACAAAACTACAGTACTTATACCTCAGAGAGGCAGAACTTTCTAGAAGTGTAGTAAAGTAAGACAGGTGCAAACTCAGAAGCAAAGCAGATGTCTAAATATCTAAGGAACAAATGAAGATGTCAGGGAAGACAATGTCCAATCATGTTAAACTAAAACTAAAGGATGATAGGATAAAACAAGGAAAAGCAAGGAATAGGAACAGAACAGGAATAGTGACAATGATGATAACAGTAACTAAGAGTGGGAACAGTGACAGAGTTATATCAGAATGGTTCAGAAATGATGAAATTGAACTAAGGTAGTACTTAACTGGAACTGAAATAAAACTGAAAATAAAATAGGATAAAGCAGAAGTGGAGGGCCAGGGGAGTGTATATGCATAGTTGGGGCAGACTGGAATGGTAACAGAGGGCCAGAGTTGCCTGGAGGAGAGTCAGAAAGCTAGAGTAGCTTACTAAATACAAGGACCAGTCATAAGCTGGGTTAGAATGGGGTCAGAATTGGGTTGGAGGTATGGGATATGACAGGCTCACTCTGATTCTCCAGGTTACTCTAAAGTACCTCTGGAGCCAAGTAATATTCTTGAAGAAATCATAAGATCCCACCTTTATAACTAGGCTTGACTCTTTTTATCCTGCCTGTCCCTCTTATTGAGCACTGAGACAGTTCTCTTCTCCACCTCTAACAGCTATGTAAATCAGAACACCAGAAAGTGCAAGAATATATCACATAAAATAAAGCCAAGTTCTATTTAATCAACTAATTCTTTCTGTATTCCTCTAGAAGTCTCTGGACATCCCTGGAGCTTCTGAAGTATAATCTTCCCTCAGGTTTGTGCACCATTAAGGCACTGAAACCTGATCTTTGCCTCTATAAGCCATAAAAGTTTTATTTAGAAAAAAGATTAATATAGCATATTCAAACTTGAGAAATATAAGTTTTAACAGAGGGCTAGATTGGCTTGCTGAGTGCAAGAACCAGTAGTAAACCAGGTCAGAATTAGGTCAAAATTAGGTCAGAGGTATGGAATATGACAGTTCCTTTATATTCAAAGAAACTACCTATTTTCATTAGTTTTAAGGCTGCACACACAGAGATATCATTTAGGAAAATCAATACTCAATAGCATTTCAAAAGCCCTTTAGTAGTAGAAGACAGCACTCACCAAGGGGCCCTAGATTAGGGTTAGATGCAGTTTAGCATCAAAAAGGCATTTTAGGGCTAGCAAGATATTTTTGAGAATATTTGAGAAATTTCTGATGTTAGCCCATGCATGGGTGCACACCACTATTGTGCATGACAATAACAACACATGATGGTGACAATGGCAGCAGAGTAAAAGGAGCATTGTAAAAAACTAGAAAAAGTATTCAGCAAGTCAGTTAAACCACTTACAGATGCCAGAGTGGCATATATTGTCACTGCTAATAGTTGAGGATGGCCCCTGTACCCTAGTGGGAGGATGGGGAATGTACAAAGACCTATGGTAGGGGTATTTGCATCAGAATTTATTGCTGGGGTTGGCCAACAAGCTTGTTGAAGCCTAATTCTTGTTTGAGCAGGCCAGGTGTGGGCCTGATTGATGTCACATTTTCAGCCAACACCGTGACCCATCAAACAAATATGGCGTCGGTTGTAGGCCAGATATTTGAGCAAATATCTATTTAACCCTTTTAGAATCAATATGCTCAATTCGCTGCGTGTGATTGGAGTGTCGTCGGACAGCCACCAGATAGTATAATCAGTAGACTTTCTTTAGAGTCATCTACTAGCTGGATATGGGCATGTGAAAAGAGAAAAAGATATCGACGCATGCATACCCACACACGCATGCCCCTGGTAGTCGTTATACAAACTGCTGTTGCACAGCAACAGGATAAAGGTCATCTCCTCCCGCATTCAAAAAGGGCAGAAGAAAAAAGGTGAAACTTTCGATGCTCTCTCTATTCCATACGCGATCCAACTGACTGCGCTGTTCATCCTATGTTTCAAAAAAGAAAAAGAAATACTCCACACGCAACATCGCGTGATCAGTCGCACACTCCCTCGTTCTCCCACACGTTTGCTAGTCGTCGTAGAGATCATGGATCAATCGTGGGGAGGGTACGATGGCCTACTTACCCGCACCCCCAGGGATGTCGTTCTCCGTCCACCACTTTGCAGTCCAAAGATGCCCATCTAAAGAAGCACGAGGAGGAAAAACAAGGAGAAAGGTGAGCCCCGTCGATGGTCGCATGGGCCCAGAACACCCCCTTACCGTATATCACCTCCTCGCCTCTCGTATAGACGGCCTATATATACACAGGAGGTTCAGGGAGACCTTGAGGGACGAGCACGGAAAGAAAGAAAAGAGACGCACTGCCGTTTTCCATGGTGCTACGTCTGCACACAGACAGGAATTTGGGGAAGTGGTGGAGGTGGGTGAATGGGTAGATGTTGTCTTCGTCTTTGCCACCGGCATTGTCGCAGCCCAACTCGTTGTCGATGTACTAGTTGGGTTCTGTGCAGTCGTCGAACCACCAGTACCCATGTTGTTTCGGATATTGTCCCATTTACTATTTGGATAGCTGAGGAACGCACACGCGCTGAGAAAACGTGACCGCCTCATCGCAGATGCAGACCTACTGGATGTGGTTCTATAAGGAGAGCGATGAGCGTGGTGGTATGGAATGTGGCAGCGTTGCACATCTGCTCGGCTCACCGGCGTCTGATCTAGCTGACCAAGGGTCACTCCAGCGGTCTGGACCAGCGACTCAGAACCCGTCTTGTCGGTCGAAAGCTAAGGTAACTAACATCAACGACAACACTCCGCCGAAAACGCGCAACGCACCTCCCAGAACATGCATCCCGCCAACGACTTGGACTTGACATACTCAGCTTTGATCCTTACGATGTCTGGAATGTCATACGAAACGAGCTCCCGTTTTACTGAGTCATAAGAGTAGCTCGCGACGTCCACTGAGTCTTCAAACACCAGCGCACCCGGTAAAGGGAGGTCCTTGTAGGAGTAGATACCGGCTTGAAACGTCCCGGGGCCAATCTGGACTGACGATCAGTAGACCTAGAACAAACAGATGTTTTTACCATAGTTCACCCCGCTGTATGGCTGTCCAATCCCGTTTGTGTTCTCAAATGCACGCCCATATATCGGTATTCCTATGTACCTTGTTTCATATACTAGTCCCTTCGTGGAGGCAAGGAAAGATTTATTACCGATGGAAATTTTTCTGGGTGTCGCACCAGACGAAATGTAGTGCCTTACGGCAGCATCCGTACTAACACCCGTCCTTGAACCGCCAAATAGATTCGCTTGATTGTCCGTCTGAGGTAAACAACGTAAAAAACTGCACCATAAAAATAAATGAAACGGGTACAAATGTCAGCCAAGATCCAGCATAGTCATACGCCTATGCAATAAGTGAGTTCACGTTGCAAGAGAGAATACGAGCCGCTTTACCATCAAGTTCCAATAAGTGACAACACGGTCTAACTGTGGTATTGAATAGAATGCATAATTCTGGGACCCTGCTGGCACCGCGGCCTTGAAATCTCGTCGTATTCCAAGTGGTACAGGGAAAATCTGAGCTCACCGTCAATTCATATGGTGTGGTATCTCTGTTTGCGGTCGCAAGTTCATCAAAGGCACCTCGCAGGGATGTCATGAGATCCAGAAAACCCTGGCCTTCCGCCCCGTTTGCTGGATACTCAAAGTCTATGTCTCTATGCGGTCTCGTGTTGAGTACCAAGAACGACGATTGAATAAGACCAACATTCCATCCAATCCATAATCCTTGATTAATTGAACAGCACTCGCAACGAAATTTCCCCGGAGATCACTACTGGTGAGGAAGGAAAAATGACCGTCCTGGGAATATGTCCATCCGCCAACGGATAACAAGACCTTGAGGTGACTTTTGGGTTAAATTGAGTTCACGTCGGGGAGGTTGCTGAAGAAATATACCGATGGGAAAGCTTTAGCAGGTAGAGCTGAACACAACGTCAGCAATGTCCGTCTGATTATGGAAACCGCTAGCATCACCTGCTTCAAACAGCCATACAAGTTACTCCCCTGGTCATCCCAAGAGTCGCCGGAGAAGTGTTTCTTCATTAGCCGTCAGCCGGTGACGTCTCATGCTGATGACAAGGTGTAACAGGCATACCTCTTCATCAGCCCAACTATCCGTAAGGAAGACCTCGCCAGTGTCAGCTGACACGTCCGCAAATGCATACAGGATGTGTGTCAGCTGGCTTGGGTCAATGTCCGTCGGTTCTATGACAGATCAGTCACGGCAGAAACGTCGTCGCCTGACACGTACGAAAGTTGGCAGCATATATGCCCCTTTGAACAAGGATATCAAAGAGCTACGGGAGGTTGTAGAAGAACGATACCAGTTCGTGAAGTATGCCGCTTGGATGTACGAAGTGGAATCGCGGCGTTGCGTGCTATTGGCAGGATTCCCTACTGAGGTCGGGATGGAGGCGGCATAGGACGACCCCGGGGTAGACAACAATATCAGAGTTGAGAGCCAGATGAACGAAAGCAGTGAGGAGGACATCGCCAGCCAGCGAACGGGAACCCTACAAACGGCCTCGCAGGAACTCGGACGCTGGCTGCCTTTTTGTAACTGAGAGGCAGACTAGGGATCACCGCGGTGAATTGAGAGTAGCCCTCGACTCCTAGGCATTGCCTCTCGATAAGGTGCGACATGGATCAGTTTGGATGGGCTGGTGCGCTGTCAAAGAGTCGTGTTTGACACGAAATGCACCCCTGAAGAGCATACACCAGCGGCTCAGCAAGGGATATGCCACAGCGAGGGCTCATGGCATGAGACAGACCAGAGTGGGCTCGGAGACGAGTCCCCCGAGCCACGGTCAAGTCGAGTTATCGGGATCAGGACTCCCGGATTGGTTTAGCAGCAGGGACGGGTCTCCTTTTGGGATGAAACTCGTGTACATCCAACTCGCTGCGGAGCTCAGAGTCCCGATGCTCCGATAGCTCGCGCCTCTCACAACGCTTTGAATAACGAGATTACCATACGAAAGCATTATGACATGGCCAGGATGTATCGAGCATAGCGACAGTACAAGACACCCCACCAAGAAGAGGGTACTTCAAACGAGTGTAGAGGAGGGTGTCGGCTTTGGGAATATGCTGCATTGATTTGTAGTAAAACTTGATTGAGGGAGATGGTAAAGTTTGCGGGGAGGAGCAGGGATGGCGATGCAGAAACAAAGGAAGATGGCAAAAACGATCCAGGGGAAAACAGAGCTGATTGAGCAATGCGGATACTGCAAAGTACGGTGTTAAGATAGATAGCAACAATGGTGAATAGGAGAGGTGTGACCCAGGAAGAAAAGACTCCCGATCCGACGTCAAGAAGCCAAAATGTCCAGGTCGAGAAGGAACGACAGGAGGGAGTGAGAATGTGGCCTTAGGAGGTGTGTCAGACGCAAGTATAATAAGATGCCACAAAATCCCAGCGCTTGATGGCGCTCGACCCACTTCCTGAAGACACAATCGTAACGTATTCAGCAAAGAGTCACTCTCGAGTTCGATATGACATTACCTTGGAGAATTTTCCATTCGTCCATTCAACTGGCACACCTCCATCCTCCCCTCGTCTAGACGAACATTCTATCCACAATGTTACACATCCACATAAATGAGCACCGGTTCTCCAACACCTTCAATCTCTGGAATCACGCATTTCAGGTCGAATGCCTTTGCAAGCACTATCTTGAAGATCTTTTGAACATTGATTGATGCGGATGTCGAACAGAAGATTAGCGATGCATGCATTGCTCGCGCAAATCGCTTCGCCTGCGAATGTGTCGGGGGACAAATCCAAAGAATCAACAAACTGACAAACCTGTTTAGTAATCTCCTCCTGCTCATCCCGCGGGAAGGTTGCAAACGTGTCGAACTTGGTTCCAATCAAGAATGGAATCGCGGTCTGCAAAAGGATAGTATAAGTTTCATGTGCACGACGTCTCGTCTGAGAAGCATATGATCGAAGGCGAATACAACGCCTCTGCTGACGCGTCCGCGCACCCCAATCGCGTATGCATCGCGCAACTGCGAACAGGACGGCAGCACATTCACCGACTCACCTTGTTGAATCCCCTGGCTTGTCGGTACCACTCTTTCACCGAGTTCAATGTCGACTTTCGCGAAAGGTCGAACATGAAGAGTATGGCAACGGCATCATTGCAAACAAGGGGTAACATGTTGACGAATTCTCGCTGCCCTCCAAGGTCCCAGATGGAGAATGTGATTGTTGTCCGTCGAACGGTTATTGTCTTCTCCATGAAATTAACGCCTGACGAGAGCTAATTGAGAGATGGATGGCATTGCTGAACAAGAATACCAACCCAGCGTCTGGATATAATCTTCATCGAAACTGCCCTCCACGTACTTGACCATGAGACTCGTCTTGCCTATCTGCGAATCTCCGACCATCCCGACTTTGATGACCACACTGTTCTTCTCCTCGTTGTTTTCGAGCATGGGGTGCGGACTCTGACCGCTTGGGCCGGCCAGCGAGGAAGAGGAAGTTGAAGTTGTCGGAGCGGACATAATAAGATCAAGTCGGGGTTGAATCCGAACGAAAGATTTGCTGACAGCTGAGGGTAACCTTTTGGAAGCTAAGGTATAGAGCGATAGTGTGAAACAAGAGGGATCAAATGAAATCGATAGAAAGTGAGAGAAAAGAAGGACGCGTTCTGCGATGCGATGGTGAGAGGTTCGATAAGCGCTCCAGGTCTGAACGACCGGCCTACGCTCAGGAAAGGACTGAACTGAAGCGTAAACAACTTGAAATTTGTTGCTTTGTCGTCCGTCAACAACCAACGCAGAGTCAGACGAGGTGTAATGGCAAGATGGTCGACGACAACGTGCTCCGGTTCACAGGCTCGGCAGTCACGGTTTGAATTTCAACCGACACCGCCAATCCAAGTGGTCCCGTCGTTGCTAGAAATTGGACGCTGGCGTGATGGTGTAGCGGTCTCGGGCTGCTATTCGATCCATATGCCAAGATACTGCACATCGCAGACGGGTATCGTATCTCCTCATCGCCCTTGTGCTCTCCACTTCTACCCCGCCGAGTGTCTTTGTCCCAGTCTCCAAGTGGGATATGACTTGCCGTCTGCGACAGCTCATTCCACTCCATGGGGCCCATGCTACTTCTCGGGCCAGGCTGATACCTGCGATGGCTACTTGCATCTGCACGGTCCGGACGACCCTCAGATGCACCGCCATGCCAAACATGAGATGTCTACAAAATCCAACTTGCGTTCAAGATCTGGCGCTGGATTGTTCCAAAGCAGCATTACCACCTTCCCTGCTTACCTGTGAGAGAATTCCTCGGTTTGCGTATGCCCAGCCTAACAGACACCTCAAATCAGTGGGTATCACCACCTCGAGTGGTCGCATCAAAAGTGACACCGCCCGCCATTGCCAGTCCCTGGCTCTAGGACCCTTAGACAAGGCTATAACCACATTGATACAGACAACTGTATTCATCTCCTTTATTTGACTCGTCGGAATGGTGAGGTCAACTTCGTCACGATCGATGTCTAGTTAGGGCACAAACGCTTATACGTAGCATGTCCCCGTTTGACCGGAGTCGATATCACTCAGTCGAAGTGGACACTCCAAAGAGTGGATAGAATGGGGAGGTATGTAAAGCGCTCGACTATCACGAACCCTAACCATCCACTGAGTCGGACTATGCTACATGCGTGCAGATTTATCCATCGTTCTGGTTCACAAGGACGCCCCGGGTGTTTGGTCAGATAGACTGAAATATGACTTCCCAACTTCACTTGTTCCTGGGTCTCGCCGGAGCTTCTGTACACGATCAACCACCTATAGGGCTTGCTTGACGGGAAAGCAGAGTTATCCGGTGCATCAACAATGAACTGGCCGAGCAGACTACGTCCAAGGTTCCGATGTTGGTCAGTAACCCTAGCGAAGCACTTCTTATTTGTTACTCACTGCGGGGAACAGAGAGGCTGGGAACAACTGTGGCGGCACCTGAACCACCGCGGGTCTGGCAATAGTAGGCTCTGGACTCTGAATCGCTCACAACCTGTTTTCATGAATTGGTCGGAACTTGTTTCCTTTTCACAAACTGTGTTTCATAGGTGGCCCGGAAGACCCTAGTTCTCAGCAAGCACAGGATACTCCTCGATCAACCTTCAAGGAGGACGAGTGAAGAGTGGCCATGGGCCTGTTAGACATTGAGAAAGCTTGGTAAGGTCCTGCAAATAACTCTAGCGTTCAGGGTTTGCTGTCCATGAGACTAATGGTGGACCTCGTGCGCTCTCCTTCTTCACAGAAGAGTTCGGAGGCGCCCAGGGTCCGTTCATCGAAAAAGGGAACCGAAACAAACGATGTGCTGTACAACATACGTGGATTCATGACGCCCGGAACATTTCCAGATATATCAATCATCACCAATACAAACTAGGCTCGAGCGGCGTCACTTGGTGGTCACAATGTGACTGAAGCGCTGGAGACAATTTATTTATACGCTAGTCGGAGGTAGTCGGGATGGTACAGGCCTCCGGGGACGGCGACCGTAGCAATGAAGTTTGGCCAGATGGCCTCGGGTCGATTGTGGGATAGCCTTTTCCCTGGATCAGACGAATCCTCCCAAGTCACTTCAATCTCGCCGACAAGGGTGGCCCCGATTACAGCGGGTCGTTTTCTGGAATGAAATTGCAGACAGTGTATTTGGGGTATTTAATAGCGGGGACTTGCAAAGACCGTCCCCCAAGCCGCTCAATCTCTTTTGGAGCGACGACACCAAAGCGAGGGAGACGGAGCTCTGCCGCGATCACAGTTATATCGCATTTTCCACAACGGCAAGAGAGGATTTCACGTAACCTGACAGCGGCTGGGATCAGCCCTCCAAGCAGAAACACGAACTCATCCCGATTATTCCATCATGCAACCCTCCTCTCGTACTCTGGGCAATCGTGCTGTCGCTGGTCAGCATACTGGCAGTGATCTTCTGTATCCTCGGTCGAGATTCCCTCTGTGCATCCCTTATTCATTTCGGCATCCTCAGCAGCGGTCTTACATCCATTATGCTTGGGGCAGCGACACTAAAAATTCGTGTTCTCGTACCGTCCGCGGCCTCGCCTCAGGGGACGGATTGATGTTCCTAGCTGATGGAAGTATAGTCTCCCTGAGAGAAGAAGAAGCACATGTGAACATGGTCACCAAGGCGAGTTCGAACTCGATTTTTTCCAAGAGGACACGGACGGACAAGAAATACCACGCGATCAGTGCCTACTCGCTCCTCTTGATGATGCAATTTTTGGTGCAGCTCCTATTCATACCGCTCTTCACCTCCTTCAACCAAATCGTGTTCCTCATCTCCTTCGTTGCATCCGGAGGGTATCATTTATACGTGGTATCGCACGAGAGGGAGAAGGTCCATCGGGAAGTTCTCTGTGATAATGGACAAACGGAAGTTGGGGACGAGGACGCAAAGGGCAGTATTTGCCTGTTTGGTCCTAGGAGACGGTTCTGCCATCGTCCGACGCTGGGGCTGCTTTGAGTCACATTCCACCCAACGAGACACCGGTTTGGAAATACTGGAAGAGGAAGGTGTTAAAGGAGCTGGAGCGTTTCTGGGAGTGTGATTTCTCACTGCCCTATACTTCGAACATCCAAGCCAGGCCTGAGTCTCAGACAGACATCGATGAATATTCGGAATTTACAAAACAGGACATGCATCTCTTAGATGACCTCCTCGATGACGCCTGGTGCGTCTTCAATGGATTCACAAAGTAGCAAAATGACGAGTCCCGAAGTTGAGCAGAAACACGCCGAAGAATTCAAGAAGGTACACCTGATTCCCAGAGGGAGTCTTGCATGAGACGTATGCCAGCTCTCCAACACCATACATTTTCTTGTTTTCGATCAAAGGTCTGCAGAGTATGTCAGTTCAAAGCGTAGCCCTAGGTACCCACTACTATGACACGCGCGACGGAGTCGCTGGCGGCTATCTTTTACGACTGACGGACCTCAGCCCGCTACCGCATACTTGACCCGTGAACACGCCAGCCAAAACTCCGTTCCGCCCTCTTCGCTCCAACCCAACGGACCGACGTCGCAATCGGCACAAATGAGGAGCTTGATCGGTTTTGACGAGGCTAGTATTCAAAGGAGTGACATCAAACAAAAAGTTACAGTTGGAAACGATCGCGAGAATAAGAGATGTTTCCGAATACCTGTCATGTCTCCCGCGCGAACCACAGGTCGAGAAAACCCGACGTTCTCGAACTCCATAGGGGATGGTGTGACGAGCCACCACTGCACCGTCTCTGGTGGCGCAGGAAGTGGAATCAGAGCAGGATCGACAGGGTGACCAGGGGAATCCATCTGGAAATTGCACGCGTCGTCGTTTAATCAATCCAGGGAGGGAGGCCCCTCGTAAGAACAACGGCCTGGGATGTTCCATCGACGACCTCTTACCTCGATCCCAGATCGCTCGACCAACTTGCCGATGCCGCGCTTCAGAATGACACTGCGACAACCTCGTGGACAGAGGAGGTCGTATTTATTCGTCAACACGCCATCCTCAGATATGTGGGGGAGTGTGAGGTCAGGCAACACGAGTTCCCCGAACGTTCGACTTTCTGTGGTCGGTGCCTCTGGGGCTGTCCGCAGCGCCTCAAGAATCTCAGATGGTAAGGGAGAGCTCATTAGGTCGGGTCGGACAAGAGTGCCCCCTGAAAAGGAAAATGATCCAACTCAACAAAATGCATTAAGGGGGAATCGAACCCCCGGCGGGTCGATGGCAACGACCCAGGTTACCACTACCCCATTAATGCGATACATGGAAACTCTAATTTTATCATGTTGAAGTAGAAAATAGTCGAGAATCCAAGACGGGTGCACGGGCTTCTATAGGATACACAATATAATATACACGCCAAAGATGCCCCTATTCATTAGGCTATGTCTCGTTCGACTACGACAGAACCACCACCGTTCCCCCGTCGCTCCTGAACCGTCCTATGACCCGATTGGCATAACTTACAATGACATTTCTCTCCCGTCCACCAACATTATCGTCCACGACGAACACTGCGGAAGTGAGCTCCCCACTCCGCCAGCTAAAGTCAAGAGTAATCCCGCCCCGAATGCGCGCACCTTTGATCGAACCGGTGTTCCAGTTGGCGGGCAGCGCTGGCAAAAGTGTCACTTGAAGTGGAATGTCCATACTCGCCACGTCGGGAACTTGTAAAAGGCCGTTCTGGCAATTGCAGACTAATCAGATCCAACATTTCCTCCGCCGACATCCAGTGACTAACCAGAACTACAGCAGGGTATCCGAAGTTGGCATCAATCTGGAACACTGTAGATCCAGGAATATAGAGATCAAACAGATTTGGGGCAAAGTTCCTCTCGATAGTGTACTAGCGCAGCAATCTTCAGAAAAATAAAACAAAAATGAACTGATACGTACAGTGAGCTCTTTGTAGAACTCGGTCTTATTTCCGAGTTGAGCCCAACCCGCTGCTCTCCAAACCTTATCCCAACCCGAATCAGCATCTGGGCCAGTGCCATTACCTCTGTGAAGCAGACTTGTTTCAGCGGCCGCCAAAACCTGTTCTCTAGTGTAATTTAGGAACGTTCTATTGACGACCAAACCGCCCTGCAGAACAGGATCATATGATGCAATAGCATAACCTGGGTATAACTGAAGTTTTTCTGAGCTGAGTCTCACGGGATGGGCCTAGTGTACTGACACCAAACAGGTGGCTCAGGTGACGATGGGTATCCGTCGGGGAATCCATGTCGACTTTCCATTCTGAGAACGGTCTAGCAGTTATTTAAGTGCAATAAGCGATGCTCAAAATAATCGACCTTGTAACTGGCCCCACGATCCGATGCGGAGGCCCTTATCCATTTGTGCACGCTTGGATAGCACAGCTGAGGCTTGGTTAGAAAGAATTATCTGCCAAGCAAGAAAACATACAATTTAGGAATGTAGTGTCTGTGTCACCAGCGGCTGCATATCCTTTCTCAACAGTGTTGAAAAGCTGCCAAATAAGCTGTTGAGCGTGAGCACATCCTGAATCCTTTTCGTTCAATGCAATATGATATTAATCTATACCGAGCGCACCGAATGTGATTGGAACTTGCTCAGGTGAGTTGCAGGGTGCTGTAACTAGAGTGGAGTCGTTGAAGTATAGATCGTCGATGAGCTTTTCAAGGTGAAAACTCGCAACAGCCTACGGTCGGTACAACGTAAAATATTGTGTCAAAAAAAGTAACCGTAGTTACCTTTACGAGCGGATATCCTTGTGATCTCCACCATTGAAGGTCATTAGTGTAGTCAAAGTGATCCCAAGCATGGACCATCTGACATGCGTGGGTACAATGCCATAATCACAAGTATCGGACAACGTACCATCCAAACATTCGACTCTACGAATGAGTGTATTAACTAGACATGTCCAACTTAACTCGGACCGATGACATACCAGGGTAATTAGCCCATTGCGCTGAGTTGCCGCTGAGTTTCATTCCAGTGTGCCCGAAAATCTGACAAGCTTCAGGACGTCAAAACGCTCAACATATCATGCAGGCGTACATTCATCTACATCGGTGTTGATATATGCCAATCAATGTGCCATGATAAAAGACCGACCTCATTATGGGTTACCCAGCCAGAGCTGATGTTGTACAGAACCCAAGCAGTGTAGGCCCCACGTGGAGCCCAGGTATCCTAATTCATTATATTTCAATACACTTTTCCTTGTGGCCAGTGGCATACCTCAAAGTAATCAAAGAGTGGAATGACAACATCCATGTTGGTCATCTCAGCGAACCAATAATTCATTTGGATATTAATGTTAGAGTCTAGGAGTGGTTGAACATACTAGCTGAATTGAGATTCGTAAGTGCACTTACGATAATCTGTTTGGCACATTTACCGTCACATATCTTATCTGACTCGGGGGTAAACGATGGACACTCACCAGCAGACCAAGCATTCGTCAACCCATCGGCCCACTTGCCTTGCAGATTTGCTGGTAGAGATCCTCTAGCGCTGCCAGTTAATAAATACCTGCCAAAATTGAACGCCAACCACTCTAAGTACGTGTTTCCGACGTTTGTTCGGTATGATGCAACGATCTGGTCTGTAGGTGTGCTGAAGTCTGGTACCTGGCCAAGTGAAAGTGAAAATGGGTCCATAACCGACTGGTAGTCTGCAATATGTTCCTCGAGAATGGAATCATAACTCTTGGATTGGAGGTTTGTTGAACCCAGAAGATTGACAAGATAGTTGTGAGGGTCCGGGCCCTGAAAAGAGTAATTGGAAGCGGCACTTCCGGCTGCCATGGCGTAGTCGGTGTCGCCGACCCAGGTTATCCACGCTTCGGCAGCACCGTTTACGCTGAGCGTGGCATTGAGAGGACTTGAGCCAGGAACTGTAGAACATGTCGTAACACTGCCGGGTGCCTCTACTTGAGCAAGTATCTCGTAGAGCATTCCAGGGTTGGACACAAAACCTCTAATACTAAGCGTCGAATCATCAAGGCAAGTGACATTTGGAGCCGGAAGTCCAACCTCTGCGTCGACGGAAAACGCATAAATGAGTGATGGGAGTTGCTCGGTAGAGTTCAGGTATTGCACGCAAGCTCGCGTGGGATGCGAGCAGAACGTCTCACTATCATGGAGTTAGTCGGCTATTCTCACCATAAAACGTTAGCAGCATACCGACTGAAGGTTGCACCATCCTGAGACCATGTCGTCCGCGTGACCGCTTCGTCAAGATCTAACCACCTCGCATAATTTGTCACCGGACCAGAGGTGTTCAATGTCGCTAGCAAGTACCCTGCCCCGGCATATGAACCTGTGGCGCCGCCCCACCCAGGAGAAACAATAATCATAGATAGCATGAGGTGTGAATAACACGAGATCCGAAGATACCCATTTTTCTTACCATATGCTCCGGCTTCAGTCATAACGTCCTCAATATCTTTGCGAAGGTATTAGTTTCAACTGTAAACGTATATAGACACATACTATTGATTGTGCCAGATGGACTAGAAAAGACAGACTTGCGGATGCTTTGCATGTCCTGGGCGAGTTGAGTGTGCTGCGAGGGCAGACTATTACCACCGTTATACGACTGCGACATACGAGTAGTCAAGAACTCGTCACTTATAAGTGCTGAATCTAGGCCACGTACAGGATCCTGGAAAGGACCCCCAGACCAGAGAGATTCGATGTTAAGCTGAGCTGACTCCTGCGAAGTGCCGCCAGGGACCATCGCTGCGATATGGCATACACTCTCGAAGACGGCAATGACGGATATGTTGAGCACATACCAGCCAAATAACCATTTCCGACTGGAAGGAACTCTTGAGCCCATACCTTGCCTGGTGTTGTATACCAAAGGCCATTTCCAGAAGACGGGAAACCAGGAGGAGTGGAGATTGCAATAGATGTGCATGTTGTGACGGTTACAATGCAGTGAAGCCGTCTGAACAGCATCTCAACGGGGTCGGGTAGGTAAACCAATAGAAACCGAACGAGAGAGAGAAAGCAAGCCCAGAGGCGGCCGCCTATAAGTTCCAGTGGTAGGTCCATGTTTTATGAAGATCCGAGAGTAGATATTGCGGAAGAGAAGATGTTCGAGTAGATGATTCCGTTATTCTATGATAAACCTGGGAATCGGAGCTATACACATGCTCTGAGGCTTCGACAACCGGTCTTGGGGCGAGAGCGGCGCGGCCGATGGGAATTCGAATTGAACGAGAGCAGTGGTTGTCTTGAGCGTAGGCGACGAGGACGAACAGATACAAAGACGAACCCACCCAAATAAAGGATGGAAGAGCATAACAGCAGGTCTCACACTGCTACTCTGGGGTTAGCGCTAGACGCTTATACGTGTGTCACACGATTGGTACTACTCCGCTATCACGTGCCACCACCAAAACAGTTATTCGTGTCGAGGCATTGACTACGTGCCTCATCTCAAACTTGCTTGCCTAGCAGCCGACGTGGCAGCTGAGAGAGCTGTGTTCTCCACGTCTGAACCCTTCGTGAGTATTAGCATGCCGCCATGAACTCACCAGTAGATCCAAGCTCTTGGAGTGCAAATAGTGGGTGGACGAAGGTTCACGATCTCGGTCACTGAACTTCCTTATGTGCGGGATTGTTGTACCGTCCCCGTTCCAAAAATATGAATATGTATAAGTACTTGGTCTCCCTGTGTACTCGCTCTTCAGCGCCTGTGAACTGGCAACTAACACCTTACCTCCACGATCCCAGATGACTCCGCCACCCGTCTACATTGGCGTCGAACGCGCAGATTATGAGATTCATGTCGTTCAGAAAAGGACGTCGTCCCTTTACGAAGACACGCGTCTTTGATCGAGCCAGTGTTCCACTTGGCCTCTAGAAGAAGAATGGACACCTGAGCGCTCATGCTTGCAGTATTAGAAACTCACAGAATAATAAATACATCAATTTATATCGGGCTACTGGATGCGAATTACCGTCGCTGGCCCGTGGAGACAGGGCTTGTCGAGATCAGGTCCTGAGTTCTGCCGTACACCGCCGTTTCAGGTGAGGGCACCTAGAAGCGACTGATCAAAAGCGCCGATATGTCGTCGGTATCTCAGGTGATTCGGGCTTCCCTGCGGGACTAAAGTTTTTGTTTCGTTGAGGGTCGCCGTAGTTATTAAACCTCTCCAGTGTGCTTTTATTCCACAAGTCGGTCTCATTGGCAGTCAAGGCAAAATAACCCCGAGCATCAAACATTTAACGTGCACGGATACACAACAATTTGGACAACACGCTATGAAGCATTCGTTTCTGCACTGAATTTGTAGATGACGCTCCAACGGTGCTTTGCAACCACCAAGTAACTTACCAGGATGAACTACCGAACTGCCGCTGTTCCGCATAAAAACTTGAATGGAGCCCAACGCAATAACCATGGTGCTGTAAATTCACTTACAGTGGAACCAATGAAGCCTAGCAACATAGCTAGACGCAAAGCTAACGTCGCCGTGAGTTTCTCAGCCAGGGCCAGTGTCATGCACAATGAAGCTGCCGACGTATTATTCTACTTCCATTAGTGACATGTCTCCATTTCTGAGCTCGTGGTCTGTAATACACCTCGATGGAAAGCCATGTTCAACGTCTCATCAAAGTACAGATGTCGATATCCGAGGGTCATTCTCCTCTACCAGTTTAGTCACATGACCAGATCGAACCTGAATAGGTAGCTCCATCAGACTCCACCAGGTCTCCCCTTCGTGCGCTACTATTCAGCTTGCGATTCCATCAATCCATCACAACGCACGCAACTATGACCGCGAGACCTCTCAACGATGACGAAGTGCTGAGTGAGATGAACAAGATGGTTTGTGTCGGTTGAATCCGTCCAGTGACAACGCTACTGAACGCGAGAGTGGTGCGTCTAGGTGACGTTTATCAAGCAAGAGGCCATGGAGAAGGCTCGGGAGATCCATGTCAAGGCTGACGAAGAGTTTGCCATCGAGAAGGTGCCACATCTCATCTCTCCATTCGGCAGCCGGTGCTATCGAGCACTTTCGCTCATACGCATTCCTCACCTGTCGCAGGCAAAGCTTGTCAAGCAAGAACAGCAAGCAATCGATGCGCAATACGAAAAGAAACGCAAGGGCGTCGAGGTCGCGCAAAAGATGTGCGTAGATGAGTCTCAACTCTCGGTGGCTCGCTCGTCTTCGCGTTGCTTACTCAAGTAAAAACGACTCGGCGTAGTGCTCAGTCTAATTTGACGAACAAGTCGCGTTTGAAGTTGTTGCATCGCAGGGAGGAGCAGCTCCAGGAATTGTTTGCCATAGCACGCTCGCAGATCGTGACATTTGCCGAGGATGAGGGTCGATACATGCAATTTCTCCAAGGGGCTATCGTTCAAGGATTTCTTCAATTCATGGAGCAAAATGTGACGTTGATCGTCCGTGAAGGGGACATTGAACAGGCGCAGAAGGCTGGAGAGGCTGCTGCTGAGACTTATAACCAGCTCAGTGGTCGTCACGTAGCGTTCGATATCAAGGGAATACTGAGCAACGAGAGGCAAGTTTTTGTACTCTTTTGCTGTTATCATTCAAGGCTGATGCGTTATCGACCAGCTCTGGAGGTGTCAAACTTGTTAATGGCAGCAAGCGGATAACGATTGACAATACCCTGGATGAGCGTTTGAGATTGCTAGAAGATAGAGTGAGCAACCTTTGAACGACGAGTCTCGGTCACTGATACTCTAGATAGATGTTGCCAGAGATCAGGAGAGATTTGTTTGGGCCCAACGAGAACAGAAAGTTCTTCACATGATCTTATGCAGATCGTCGGAGTTCGTCACCTTTGCTGGTCTCCCCAACAGCCGAGCTAATCACGGAAGACGACGACATGCGATATTTCGTGTAAAGGTGTACTCTGCTGGCACAGTCCAATATGACCTGTCCAGTTTTCTAACGACCGCGAGAAGTGCCTCTGGCTAGTCTTTGTGTATTGATTAGCACGGTCCACGGTGATAAGTCTACATACTTTCTTGAGAGTGACCGAGTAATTTACATCGCTCGACGAAAACAAGAGTGGGTCTTCCCCCACGTGCGTAATGAACGAGACTCGGCTTACGCTTCAGTCGTGACCAAGTTACAAGGCAATCGAGCGAGCTAGGATGGCCTACGACCTACAGCCGAAGGATGACACTAAAAACAAAATTCCGTATGACTGCATTAAGGGGGAATCGAACCCCCGGCGGGTCGATGGCAACGACCCAGGTTACCACTACCCCATTAATGCGACTGATCATTGAAACATTTCCGAGCACGTCTTTCCATGAAATGACAGTTCACTGTACCCTCACGGTGTCGAAAGCACAGCATAATTGACCTTTTTCTTCTCTCTTCTTCCTGGACAGACTCAGCCCCATCACCCCTTATGCTAAAAGGGATCTAGAATTGCCACGCCAAACCGATGCCCGAGTTCGTATGTACAACCTATCATGAATGCATCACGCAAGCGGTAGTGTTGACAGGCGCAGGTGGTGAAGGCAGGGTCGGAGCAGTGTGGCCAAATGTACCCAAACCAATCATAATTCGTGCTGGATCGTCGACTAAGATGGAAGCTCATATGCTATACTTCATGCTATGTTGAGGCGAGCCCGAGCCCGAATGCGGTAATTGTAGTGTTCGCATGAAGACGTCGGCACGGGAATGAAAGCTTTGTTCTACTTTATCATACGTGGGCCTAGCATGTGTTGCTGCTGACAACTTATACACAATAACCTGTCGCGGAAGTTAGGTGATTTCCCGACTGTGTTGGCATAGGCAATTTGCAACATTTTTCGTCAGTTCAAAAGAGATACCCATATAGCTTGCCTTTTTTTTTGTGGACAGTGCATAATGTCATTCTGAAGAAAAGAACGCTACGATAGATGCTTTTTCGGTGAGTATTCGGCTCATTTGCTACGAGACAAAGAAAAGGGTGACGTTGGTAATACAGCGTCACTTGATTGGTTCACTTGATTGATTCATCTTTCAACGCCTCATGCATGGTGAGGTGTTCCTACGTGTCAGACCATATTGAATATCACATATAAGACCAGCTTGGGAAAATACCCAGGCGAAACTTATACCAGCTTCTTTGCATTTTCCTCGCACGTTTGTATCTCACACTCCATCGTTGTCTTGTACGTGGCGTGAGCTGGCACTTGGTCTCCCTGGTGGACTTACATCCCGGGAAATGCGACTTTTCTTGACCTGCGCGTCCAATATTTCCTTTTTTTTTCTAGCATGTGACACAATCTGAAGAGTCCCCCACAAGGCAATGCGAAGCCAGAATTTCTGCAAAGAGCCCTCGTGCAGTAAGTAATGAATCGCATGTGACGCTTCACCTTCCAGTATTACATCCTCCTTGATGCGCCCGTAAGACGGGAAACAAACTATTTGTTTCGTCTTGTCTTAGAGGCGTATCTATATAGGGGTAACGAGGTGCCCTATCTTCACCACCAAGTACACCAGTCGTCTTTGTTGACCAGCACGCCTTTAGACTTCCATTTATGGTAACAAATTACATAAGCTTTGAGTGTTACCATTCTCTATTTTATGTCTTCAGTAACTTGACAGCTACCGAGAGTAAGCCCTATATTCATAGGCATTTGCTACTGTACTAACCTACCATAGTTCTCATAGGTTATTATAGTTCCACTTAAGCTCTGCACAACACTCTTTTCAATACCAGTGACTTTTCTGCGGCGCGTCCCTGTCATCCTACGCAATAATGGACTTTTTCTTCAACATATTCACCTCGTCTAATGTCCCCCTTGACTTGGACGCCGGTGTACCTCATAGACCAGCTGACCAGAGCAACAACCCGCACGGAGGCTCTGTCGCGTGTGTCATTGCGTGAACCACCGCTCGGTGAGCGCCGTCCACCCTTGATTGCTCAAAGCGCGTAACCTCTCGAGCAGAACCATCTGTCCATCGTTCGTAGCATCCCATTATCGGCTATCGCCTCTATCACATCCTATCTTGCTCTCTTTATTGCTTGTGAATGTGCCAATATGCGTTCCTATTTGTCCCCCCAGACTCGGTCTCGGTGTTGGGTAAAATCTCGTTTGAAGAGTCACTCTTTTTCTCTTTTTTTTTCTTGTCACAAAGCAGACGTCGTACCATGTCTATTTACAGTCGTGGAGTGCGCAGCGCAGATCTAGGGGCTAAGGGAATGACGGTCGACATTGCCTGAAAATAGTGTTGCAAAGGTTTTGTCGGGGTCTGTCACACGGTGAAACCTCTGCGTTCCTTGCGACGCCCAGCGTGTCCTTGCCATCATGTCTTTGTCCAAAATACTGTATAATGATTGCAAAAATGAATTCTTACATCCAGCAGTACACTGGTGGCCCGGACTGCTCAAAACGACTGGGTGACATCTGAAAGCCCCAGGCGCTCTTGGATACTACGGCGGGTCAAAAGAGACTAACGTGCCGGGTCATTCGCACGAGGACGTCACCGGCGATACCTGAATATTGGAGAGTGCCGCTGTTCTCCTACCCATAGAGGCTCGACGGTAAATCCCATGCCAGAATCTTGGGCGAATACACAACAACCACATGAAAAAAACATGATCGAGTGGGTAGATTTTCCAGTTCGTCGGTGATGATGATCCACTGCAGGTCAAGTAATACAAGTCGAAGAAAAGCAATGCGCACTGTTAGATGCACTGTCCTTTCTGGAAGCTGAGATGGACGAGTGACTGGTTGCGTCTAGTAGGACATGGGGCAGTCGTGACGAGCTGTTTACGCCTCAGAAAAAACCCATACGGGGTCTGCCCACCCTTGCATCTGCACACCTTTCCCGCTACGAAAAGCATCTTCGTTTCGGACGTGAATGGTAGCCCCATAAGGAAATTTATGCTATAAAGCGTGGTGAGTTGAGTACAAACTACCATACTGACCGTACAAATGTTGGATACAAGCACTCGCGAGGGGGTCCCTACCCCCACCGAACGATATGCGAGAGAAAAACGGCCATGGATGCGTACGTGTGGCCGCGGGGCCAGACGATCATCACACGTCTTTTTTTTTTGATCTTTCATCCTCGTCTACTCTTTTTCCACACGAGCACCGACTACCGGACGACTGGGGTGACGATATGCTTTCCCCCGAGCGTCCTTTTCGGGTCGCGCCAACAGAGCCTGGCCTACAAAAAAGAAACCCCAAGCTGAGCCAGAATGGGACGAGGGGGTAGTCAGCCTAGCCTGGCTTCGGGTCAGGCGTTCAAACGGTCATGGGTCGAGTATCCTCTCCGATTTTCGTTTCGGAGCAGTCTTGGACGACGATCGGGGACGTGATGGTGACAGTCTGGTACGGGTGGCCGAGACGCACGCACACGTTCACAAGTGCTCGTTCTTACTGCGGGGTACTTTGCGCTGCGACTCGGTCAAACGTGCCGGGCATGACGAAACGTTAACGGTGCATTCCCGTCGTACGGCGTTGGTGGTATCGAACGTCTACACAAAAGTGCGGTACACGTTGCGAGCGACGGTGAGCTGGGAAGTAGTCCATGCATGAATCAGTGTACGCCACGTTGTAAGCACATGTCGTGTCCACGCCTGGTAATCTGTGCAGCACAAGATATCATTTATCGGTCGGTCTGTTCTCCGACACGAGCGACTTGGCTTCGTGGACAGATTCAGTCCCGGCGTCCTTTGCGCTGCAGGGGAGGACCCGAGTCACACAGCCTGACACCAACAACCAACACTCCTCGTTGCTGTGGGTTGGGTGTCATGAATATGAATTGATCGGTAAACGAGGAGGGCAACACGTATAGCGAGAAGCGATCCCAAGGCTCGTTGGGTTGGTCGAGTCATTCCTGCCGTCACGATGGGCGACCAGCATGTGCTGTAGGGCATGTAGTCTCATGTTATCTACGTGAATGAGAAAAAAGGGCATCAAGGCGGGAATGAAACCCAGCAATCGACGGCAATGAATGCTTCTATAGAGTGGGCGCAGAGGGCACATAGCACATGAAAAACATCCGAGAGGGTGAGCGCAGGGTTTCAATGCAATGGTCCGAGGAAGTGGGAATAACTTAATACGTAAAAAGTGAAAGTAGCGTTTGCCCGTGGTATGGCCCGTACAAAAAAGGCAGAGAAATCAGGATGAAGTGGGTCCAGATATTCTTCAACAAAAGGACATGTCCGTGCGCTTGGGTTACGTCTGACGTGGTAGAGGCATGGAATCAAGGGATGGTAACGTGATGGATGCTTTCCCGAGTGTGCGATACAGTGCACGGGGAGAAAGTGAGGTGGAGATCACCAGCGTGTTTAGTAGGAGAATATCATCAGCCATGGATTGAGAACGATCTAAAAGGCAACGGGAAACGCCGCGGTTGGTCAGTACGCATCATGACAAGGGCACGTGCATGGGTGATAACACGGCAGTGCACGAAAACAGCAGACATTTCGAAAGGGTGCTCACTGGAAACAACAGATGACATGCGCAAACAACGCTGTGATCCCAAGCACGTAAGCGTGAAAATAAGCAGGCAAAGGAAGAAAAAACCAACGCAAGCGGGAAGATGACAGCCCACCCATTTCCGGTGAGCTGCCATTGATAAGGGACAAGCGGCGTGCTGACGATGATCATTCCTGCTATGAGCACGATGCACACGAGGAAGGAAAACCAAAACCTGCAGGACGTGATCGCGCATCAGCATAGGTCGAACTACCTGGGCGGGTAATGGAAGAGTAGAGATGGTGAAATTAGTATGAAGCGAGGAAGGTTCCGACCGGGTATTCCAGGAGCGTGATGAGGAACGTGGAGCTCGACGACGAAAGCTCACCTCTTCAATATCTTTGGCACTTCCTTGAAGAAGTTAGATCGCTCTACTTCCTTCTTTGTGGCCGTCCAAGTGATTTCATACGAGAACAGATGTGCCAACATGGCCACTGAGAGCGGAATACCGAGGCCACCGAAGAAGAAGAAGCTGACGTCTAAATTAATTGCTGTTGTGAAGGCGGCCAGACGAGAACTCGACACTCACAAGAATGGAATCCACATCGAACATTCCAAGAGAGCCCACACTACGCCCTTCTCGCCTAGTCGATATTGCAGGAATGTGTAACCCAGATTTCCGAGACCGAAGAACACGACGGTTGTGGCCAGCCAAATCTCAAAGCTGTGCATGTAATAACCGTCGACGGGAAACTGAAATCCGAGCAAAAAGTAGTTTAGGAATGAAAGCGTGACAGAGACGGCAATTCCATCTACGGATGGTCGATGACCATGGGTCAGCTGACAAGAGAGATGGGATGGACCAAGACGGACAGTACGAGAACATGTCTTGAGAAGAGAGATCAGATCAGGCTAATCACTAGCATAAGAAACGGTGAACGTACAAGCCATCATGGATATTTTGTAATGCGTCGGAGCGCGTGACCACAAGAATTTGTGAATTTGGTGACTGATGGGTCCTTTGCGCCACCACTGCGCAAGTGGGTTGAACAACAACCTGTTCGGGTAATATTAACCATGAGGTACGAGATAGGGAGGATACCCACTCGCTACATCCATAGGCGTACTTCTGCCAGCGGTTGAGTTCGTCGTCTACCGTAAGTGACACACCTTCCTTAAAGCCACCTTTAGAGTACGACGCCCATCTGGATTAGAAGCACGCGTAAACAGTGGTCCAATTTCCGGATGTGGGGCTGGAACCGACGCACCGGATGATGTACCCACGCAATTGTAACCTGAGAGCCATATCAAAGTCCTCACTTACATTGGATTCCGACCATATCTTTTGTTTACCGTCCGAGGGGTCGACGAAAGCAGCATCTTGGAGTGCCTGCCAACGGAGGAAGGCATTATGACCGACAAAGGGAGCAACTTCACCATTGGCGCAAGCCATGGAAATACACTTGTTGATTCGACGTGTGAAGAATGCAACCCCGTTTTCAAAGTAGTGGTGCGCGACCTGCATAACGTCTGAAGCATCTGTAAACACACCGGGCTGAAGTGATAGGGGGATCGAAGCTACAGACCGCTCTCGTGTTGCAGTACTGCGAGTTCTTGACTCGCGAGCTCCGCGAACTCGCGCGCAGCGTCACGGAAACAGTCCTCCGGTACAACCGTATCAGCATCCACGAGTAAAACTATGGGACCAATACGAAGTGAGCGAGAATTCGCTGCCCAGGGACGGTAGAGGGAACCGGATTCTTGGAACACTATCACACGATTCCATTTAGTGCTAATGGACGATGGCAACGAAGAACCGAAGCTACCTTGTTCCATTGCTATCTGTAACGCACGTTCTTCCAGGTCTTCAATTATAGGAATCGGTGGGCTAGGCTCATTCGGTGTTCCGGGACCATTGTTAGGGATAGCAGGGGAAGTTCCAGGAGTTCCGGGCCTAGTTGGGGTGCCAGCACCACTCGATGCCTGTGCTATGAACGGCGGAACGATGCTCTGGTCGTTACCTGCACGACCTTCGTATTGTAAGCCGTATGTACCAGGAGTCGGCCCCGTGGAATAGCCATCCAATCCAGACGTGGAGACGGAGCCTCTGAGATTTGCGGATGAAGTCTCCGATTGGAGTTGCTCGAGTACGCGTTCGATACGTAAGCTCAGATCGAGGGCATAATTCATATTGGATGCCTTCTTGAACCGACCCGCGCGGTTAAAGCCTAGGAAATGCTTTGCAAGACTCGAGGACGCTGAAAAGGGAATGCAAACCTTGTGGATTGGTCTTGGGGTTGTATGTATGCGCCGGACGGGCGACCCAACCGATGTTATGTGTAGCATAAAAGGACAAACGAGCAGCGGCTTCTGCGGGAGGGAGCAGACGCAGACCGTCGTCATTTACGAATATCGAAGAGGTTCCGCCCTGTCTGGCGTAGGTTTGCATGGCGCGCTTGAGTGACTCTATCGAAGGAGCTCTGGGGTGGGACGACATCAGGTTGACCATCTGATGAACTAGGCAAGACGTACAAGACTGCATCCAGACCTTCTTTGTAGACGGGCATTTGGATGGTGATATGAGGGAGTGCCGCGTCCATCTCCTTGTTTGGTTTGGGTGGAAGTGCAGAGTAGTATCGAGAGTTCTCATAGTAGTGTGCGATGGGACCGACGACCATCGTGAGGTTCTGGAAGAGTTGGAGAGTGAAGAACTGGAACGAGATTCGCGCTTAGCAGACGTTCATGCGAGAGATCGCAGGGCACTGACTAGTGATATGGAGAACAGGGGTGGAACGAGAACGAGGAGTAGGAAGTGCGAGGGGTCTTTGTCGAGCATATACTCTTGCACGATGATTTTGACGCCGTTGCCGATGAAGACTGGGTTCGGAGGGATCACGGATGGGTAGATTGGATACGGTGGCGACTTACCTGCGGCGAGTCCAGCGGCCAAGCCGTTGTAAAATGGGGCATAAAGCATGGCCGTGCGCTGGGACGGTTCTTGGGCCCTTTCGATTTCTGACGGGGACATGGCGACCTTGCGACCATACCACGTGCGTCGGAATTGTGGTGGGGTAGGACTTGGGCACTCGAGATCGACGTGTTTCTCCTTGACTCGGGGGGTGGCCATGAGGGAGTGGCCAGAGACCGAGGGGGGGGCGGAGTGGGTAGAGATGACGGAGGAGGTGAGAGGGGGACGGTTCCTCCACAGGAGGCGTATGAGACGGTCTTCGAAGTCGCGGGCGATGGGTATGATGGTGTCCAGGGAGTCGGACCAGACGACGAGGACGCGTTCATCGCGCTGGGGGGGGGGGCTCAGCTGTGGGGGGGGGGGGGGGCAGGGGGGGGGGGGGGGGGGGGGGGGGGGACAGAGGGCAACGGACGCACGATGAACGCCGCATTCTGTTCCTTGTCGGCTTGCGGAAGGAGGACCATGGTGTCGACGATCTGGATGCGGGTGTCTGCGTCGACATAGATGCAGTCTGGCTTGTCGTCGCTGGCGCATTCTGCGAGGGCGGCATGTACGGCGGCACTTCGCACCTTGACTGCGACGAGGGGGTTGAGGGCAGCGACGGCAGCCTCGAAGGGCTCGAGTGCGGCGAGCTCGTAGGGGAAGACGCGAAAGGAGCCGTCGTGGGTGCGGAGACAGACGCCGGGGGGGAGCGCGTTCTCGTTTGGACGGAACCAGGCGTCGCCCTGGGTCTGCTTGAATATCCAGTGGAGCGCGGCGTCGTACCGGTCGTAGTCCATGGCAGCGGTGCGGTCGACGGCGTGGACCTTTTATGGGGGGGGAGAGAGAGAGTAGATCTGAGATCGCCCCGATCCGGACACGGGCACGCCTCGACGTCGACGGCGTCCTATAAAGTCGCTCTGGACCCGCTCCCATGAGGTCACCGCACTCGCCCATGTCCCCCCACCGCCGGCCAGCGAGCGGACAGTCCTGCAGCGCATCCAGCGACGACGACCCCCTCGCCCCGCCGCGTCCCTTCTTCCTCGTCACCCCCGACGACCACTCCGCCCCGGACAACACCTCGGACTCGGACCGCGACACCCCCTCCGTCTCCCCCCGCAACTCCCCCA
>JBBPKN010000567.1:0-34969 GCA_038089275.1 Pulveroboletus cf. rosaemariae
CATCTTCTGATCTAATCTCTGATAAATCTGGATCTTGATCTAGATAAGGGTCAGATCTGATCTGTGGCAGATCTCTAGATGGGATCTCCTTGGCCTCATGGTTAAGGGCATGGTTTGATCTCTGCTTACCCTGAGCCCTAACTTCCATTCTATATAGCCTCTCCCTTAATATACCCCTTATCCACATGGCCCATTGGTTATACCCTTTACCCTCACCCTATGCCCTACTTCTATTTATGGTAATGTGCTGGAGAGACTAGGTGGTCTGTGCACCACAGGCTATAGTATATATAGTAGGTAGTTCCTTGGTTAAGGCTCCCTAGCCTTAATCACCTGTTATTCTTATACTAAAACTGTACCTCCTTCAATATAGTCTTTTTACTTCCTGTTATGAAGTGACACTCCAGCACTAGAGTCAGTCATATGACATTATGTGATTGTGCACAAGACACCCCATTTTAAGCTTAACCCTAGTTTGTGATCTGTTTCCTTTAAAAGTATTTATTATTTCTTTTCCTTAGCAGTGGTCATGTGACCATAAGTCACCTGACATGGATCTTTCCAGGATCTTCCCTGGAACTGCCCTTCATCTTATCTTCATGGATCTCATCTGATCTAGATCTGGATCTGAATCTAGACTCTAGATGCATCTGTGGCAGATCTATAGATTGGATCTCATCTGTGGCAGAGATCTCTGTCCTCATGGTGCAAGCACCTCTGACCCTGCATTCATTTCCTAGATACTTCTCTTTCATTCTCCCATATCTGCATGGTATCCTGCCATACTTATTAATATCCGCTTCATGCTTTTCCCTCATGTTTCTTATCTATTAACCCAGGGTTTAGGGCATCCCCTGATTAGGTAGTTCCTGTACTTAGTCAGCATGGTCTGTGCACCAGGCCTTGAAATATATAAAAACAAGAGTAGGCAAGCTGGGATTCCCCAGTCTTGCTCACTTGAGTCTAGGTTTAGGTTTAGTCTTACTGGCATAGACTTAGTCTATTGCTTCTTCAACTCTCAGCCTATCCTCACTTGTTTATAAGTGCCTTGGCTCTTACTTTCATCTCACCATGCCTAGTTCCTGGCCACTAGCACAAAAGCCAGATAGCAAGATTAGAAAGATACTCTCCAAGGGTTAGGATTAGAAAGGTCAATACATCAAGAGTTGCGTTTCACTTCCTAACTAGTGGTAATGGCTCCTCAGGCTTTGCTACCCTGAGTCCATACACCATTCTTCACTCTATTCAATCTGAATCCAACAATAAAACCAATGCACCTTATCAAGGCAGACCATTTAGGATTAGAACTGGTTGCTTCAAAGATTGATATCATAACAACAACTCCATTATGACTTTGTACTCTTCTAAGCACCTGACCCCTAAGTTGATCTATCCTTCACATGGCACAAGCCCCCTACCATTCCTGATCTTCCAAGCCTCTCTAAATTACTCTGATGTTTTACAATGTCAGTCACTAGTTCCAGTTACTTAAGATACATGTGCCTAGATTTAACTTCTGACTCCTGACCCTGGCATTCCCCTATTCCCAACTCTGGGCTCTTCAGAGCAGCTATGACTCTCTCCTATCATATAGCATTACCAGTCCTTATGGATCCTCAAATGCAGTTTAGGTTATGGTTGCCTATTTATGAATATTACTTCCTCCATTTTTCCCTGTTCCTTTCTGGCAGCTAAATCTGGTCCTCTGACTTTGTTGTCATCTGGTAATCCTTGATGGAAAACCACTCCATGTCACTCTGAACCATTCTGACCACCTTTTCATGCCTAGATCTTGCCATTGCAGTCTAAGCATCCCCTAGCCATTTGAGACACAGATCTTGTGTGTCAAACTACTGATGACTTCTGAGACCTGAGGGTGCTCTGATACTACTGGATAAAGGCTTTGGACTAGTGCCAACAGAACTAGGCAAAAGACAAAGAACAAAGACAAGAGACTTGAACTTGTGAAAGCAGAGAGCTCAAGTGCACAAGACTGGGTTGACCAGGCTTGCACCTCCCCTTTATATAGGATACAGAATTGCGCACAGACCATGTACAATGAGCTGGCCCTAAACTATAGTATAGTAAGTCATCCAATGGCAAAACTAGAGCAGGGACCTGATAATATATGAGGCAGACATAAGGCAGTTAGAATGATCTAGACTTGTGATAATGTGAAGAGGTGAAAGTGTGAAGAAGTGAAACAGTGAAAAGGTGAAGATGTGAAAGGGTCATGTGAGGTGACAATGTAAAGAGTTGCAAGGGTGAAGTAAAAATGGAGAAAATGAAATAAAAATTATAACACCATTTCCCAGCCCCTTTCTTGACAAGTCACTCCAGAACTTATCAATAGGCAGTTATCACCCTCTTGTGTCTGTTCTCTACTCCTAGGCAACTTATTTCTGGCTGTCAGTCCTAGCCCTTCAAGACCTGGCCTTCTAAGTATGACAAGTCTATTAAACCTAAACCCCTTGTTTTTCTGATCTCCAGCACTGCACTTCCATGCACTTCCAATCATTACAATCCCTCATTGGGTACCTTGTTCTATTTAGGATTTGGAAGCCCCAATACTCTGACTCCTTCTGTCTATTCCCACTTTTTTCTAATACTTCTCCTTTTTTTTTCATTCTTGCCTCTTTTGCTCAAGCTATTGGACTCCACACACTCTACCAAGACTGTTGGATTCACTCTGCTAATGCCTAGCATTACCCTCTGCTGGATAATTTGTGTTTACTGATTCTAGGACACCACTAACTCATCAACTGTGGTCTGTTGACCCTGGATATTGAATAGTACCTCATCTATTCACTGAATAACATATGCCAGCACCTTGCACACCCCCCATAGCTCTGTATCACTCCAGTCTCAGCTAATTCTGAATCTGAACCACAGTTTTTCATTATTATTTGGTAGTTACAACCCTGTTGCCTAAGAAAATACCTTTATCCACCTCCAGCCTTCTCTGAACTTGTAGTATTTGACCCTTTATTTTTCTTTGCCCCTTGATATTCCCACCACCTGTTTTTTTATTCTCACAGTTTTAAGGTATATCCACCTTTCTGACCAACCAGGCTTTAGAAGCATTACCTCTCTTCCTCTGTACTCCAATGCACTCACCACATTTCGTCTCACATGCCCAAAGTCTCTTGCCCTCTCTGGGCATCTCCATCCCTTTCTATCTCCCCAGAAAACTCACCATTCTGTCATGATTGCATAGTAATTACCCTTTCTTTCCCTACTTTCAGTTGATTGAGCTTTGTTTCAGTTCCTTATTGGTACCTACTTGGATTTCCTCTGTATGGCACTACATTGTTTTCATTTATGCACCACCTCCCTATAATTCCCTTCAATTGCCTTTGGCATTCTCTGTCCCTTTCTGGGAAATCTATATTTCATGGAATTCTCTCTGCATTTCTCTAACTCCTACCTGGGAAATCCTTGCTCTTTAGGCATTGTTTTCTGATAACTCTGTTCCTGCTTGTGGGTCTTCCCTTACCTTTTCTCCTCTGTTGTCTTGAAACCTGTCCTTCCACTTTCCCTGGAGACTTTCTGCTCTTCTGCATCTCCTTGAAATCCTGCTCATTTCTTCAAAACCTTCTCCAAACTCCTCCATTGTTCTCTGCCCTGGGAATTCCTTGCTTTTTCAGCCTTGTTCTGATGACTCCATTACTCTTGCCTTCAGTTCCCATTTCTCTGATCTGTTATCCCAGAACCTGTCCTTTCATTGTTTCTGGGTTTTCCTTTTTCTTTGAGGATATTTCTGCTCTTCCTGCATTCCCTGTGTTATAATGCACTTTTTCATTTTTTCCTTCTTTGGCATTTTCTTCTTACTACTGTAGCTCTTCACATTGTCACATCAAGTGACTATTTCACTTCTTCACCTTCTTCACATTTTCACCCTTTTACATTTCACTTCTTCACATGTCATAGATCTAGAGCAATCTAGACTCTGCTGTCATAACTCATGTTTACCTGCTGTATTTCTAAGGTCCCTGCTCTTCTTTTGCCATTGGTTGGCTTACTGTACTTTATTTAGGGCCAGTCCCATTTACATGGTCTGTGCACATACTGTAGCAATATAAAAGGAGATCTGCTCAAGTCTGGGTTTTCCCAGTCTTGTGCACTTGAACCTTTCAGTTCTACAAGTCCCTTGGCTCTTAATTCCTTTTTTATCTTTGCCTAGTTCTTGTTGCTTTAAGTTCAAAGCAACTACTCAGGATTATCAGCACACATCAAGGCTAGGTGTTTAGGTTTTAGGTCAAATGCATCAGTAGCTGCATTTCATCCTGGGATTTCCCTGTTTCTGTGCCCATTCTTTTGATTGGCCTTTTCTTTCAGCCTCCCTCCTGTCTCTCCAGTTATTCCAGATCCCTTCTGTTTTGCACTTTGTGCCACCTCTGGCCCCTTTGTATTTTCTGTCTTCTAGTTAATAATGGGACATTGACCTTAAGGAGGGGATAATGTCTAGTAATATCTTCTGGTAACTGCTGATTGCATCAGCAATCCAACCTACCAGTTATCTAGCCATTTATGCTCTTTCCTCAGTCCCATTGCTTGCCCTTCTGACTTCCCTCCATCCTATCTCCAATCTCTTCTGCTGCAATGCCTAGCCCACCTGGTCAACTGCCTACCTCTTCATGCAATGACCAGACTTATTCTGTGCCAATTGCCTCCTTCAACTACCCTTACCACTCATGCAGTGACTAATTTCTACTTGTGTTAACTGCATCCACCTCCAATTGTTCAATTGTCTCCATTCCTCTTCTAAGTAGCTCATCTCCCTTTCTTCACTGCAGCACATGAATGATATGCAGTTCAATTGGCATACATGTTTGCTTGTATTATACAGGAGATAAGACCAGCAAGCAACCCTTAGTGCAATATTCACTTCTTCAGATTCTCTTTGACTACCACTTTGCAGTTTTCTCACTCTGCCTCAGCCTTGAGATCAACAGTAACAACCTTTGGTCCCCCTGCCACAATATACCCAGCCTAACAGCCTTTTGCCAGCTTGATCTGAACTAGGTCATAAAGGAGCTTGTTCTGCTCCTTCATCTCTTGACAAAGATGACCACCAACCTTGCAAATGGTATCTGCATGTTAAAACCAGTTCCTTTTTAAATGAAACTCTTGACACTGAAGAAAGGTTATAACTCTGGAGGGCTCTGAAGGGCTCTGGAGGAATCTAGGAAGGGTTTTAATGATTGAATGGGACTTGGCTTCATCTTATGTGGTATACCCTTGCACTTTCCAGTGTTCCAATTTACATAGAAGTTAGTGGTAGATAAGAAGACTGTCTCTGTGCTTGTTATGCTAGGCCTGAGTAGGAACAAGTGTAGATCTTGCTGTGGGTGAAGTGGAAGAAGCAAACCACAGGTAAGCTTCAAGATGAGGTAAAGGTGACAAATGAAGTGTTGTACCTTAGTGGTACCAGCTATACTCCCAGAGGTATACTGAGATCAGATGCTGATGATTCTCTGGTTAAGTGCCAGGACACAAATAGTGGATTCCAAGTATGTAGGTACAAGGAGCAGTGGAGATGTGAGGACTGTGAGATGATCACAAGGTAGAAGTAGTGTGAAGAAAGAGGGGCCTGGAAGTACACTACTTTATAGTACAGCTGAATAAGGTTCAAGCAGAGAAGTACAAAGTAATCATGCTGATGAATGATAAGTAAAGTATCCATGTAGAAACAGATGAAAAGAAATGGAATGATTATGAGTCAGCTGATTAGAGAGATAGAAGGCCTGGGCAAAGAGCATAACAAGAGAGCAGTCTAGACAAGGCTAGAGTGTGAGAAGAGTGGAATCTATAGTGAAAAGCGATCAAGAAAGTATCTAAGGTGCATGAAGAGCAAAAGCTATGATGGAAGAAAAGAGAAAGAGAAAAGAAAAAAGAAAAAAGTAATAGTGCTCAACAGGAGGAACAGGCAGGACAAGGAAAGTCAAGCCTAGTTATGAGGGTGGGATCTTGTGACTTCTTCAAGGATATCACTTGACCCTGGAGATTCTCCAGAGTAATCCAGAGGTCAGAGTAAGCCCAAAGGCTTGATCAGAGTGAGAATGAAGACAAGGGGGCATTTATGTCAATACTCATACTGAGGTACAAGATACAAAACTACAGTACTTATACCTCAGAGAGGCAGAACTATCTAGGAGTGTAGTGAAGTGAGACAGGTGCAAACTCAGAAGTGAAGCAGATGTCTAAATATCTAAGAAACAAATGGAGATGTCAGGGAAGACAATGTCCAATCATGTCAGACTGAAACTGAAGGGTGATAGAATGAAACAAGGGGAAGCAAGGAACAGGAATGGAACAGGAATAGTAACAATAATGGTAAAAGTAACTGAGAGTGGGAATGGTAATGGAGTTATACCAGAATGATCTGGAGATGACAAAATGGAACTAAGATAGTACTTAACTGGAACAGAGATAGACTGGAAATGGAATAGGGTGGAGCAGAAGTAGAGGGCCAGGGGAGCATATATACCAATGAAGGGGCAGGAAGTGTACATGTGTAGCTGGTGTGGACTGGAATGGTGACAGAGGGCCAGAGTTGCCTGAAGGGAAGTCAGAGAGCTAGAGTAGCTTACTAGGTATGAGGACCAATCATAAGCCAGGTTGAGATGGGGTCAGAATTGGGTTGGAGGTACAGGATATAACACACACTTGAAGTACATGTGTACTTGCATCACTGCTTGTCTATCTATTTCCATAAGTGCACCATGCCCAGGCTGAGTCCCAGTTGCTGTGAATCTAGGTTGGTTAGGCCTAGAGGGAGGGAATTGTGGTTGATATTGATTGGAGGGGGAATATCAAGGAGAAGGATAGTGGGGTTGGAAACAAGGGGCTGATCTTTTGATGGCCATGTGCTCAAATACATGACTGATTATTCTATACTGTTCCTGGAATAAAATGTAATCCTCTTTTATCCCTTGCATACAGGCCTGTTGATAGATCCAATACTGAACTTGCTCCCTCATCAACTTTAATGCATGATAATTACTAATCTCCACATTCCTCCTGAAAACCTTAAAGTCTTGTAAATACTCATCTATGGACAAAGTATGCTTTAGTCCTTCTAGTTTTTTCAAGGCTTCATGAGTGAGTTTATCAATATGAAAATAGTTTCTCAGCTTAATTGTGATTCCTTGGAAGTCTGGCCATGCTGCCAGACCTAAAACCTCTCTTGAGCCATCTGCTACCAACCTATACTCAGTTTCCACATCACAGAACCTTTCTAAGGTTATCTGGGCAAATCCTATGGCCCTTTCTTCTGACCTTGATAGTACAGCTGCTGTTAACTCCCTATTGTTGCACCACTTCTGTTTATCAGCCCATACAGACAATGACACATATTATTTCCTCCACTTTTTCTTCTCACTGTTCCACTTCCCAGGATCACTAATCTTCTTCAATCCTTCTGTTCTTGTAAACTCTTTGACCAGTAATCTGATCAAGTCTCCAGTCTCTCCACTCATGGTTATCCCAGTCATAGTAGGGATTAAAGGCCAGGAGCAGATCTGGGGGCATTGGCAGGGTGTGGGTATGTACTGTGGCTAAGGTAATGGCTCAGGGATGGGCTGCTGTTGCAATAGGATTGAACCAAGCTCAGTTGACTTGGATTCATTGAATGAGCTGGCATATGGGTCAAAGTTTGACAGCTTGGACTACTGTTTGGGGAATGTGTGAAACTGTTTTTAAGGTAGAAGATGGTCTGAGCAAAAGAATGTGATCTAATGCTGCTACTTTTCTATCCCTGCCTCTTTTTGCCTTAAAGTCCTTTCTTGTCTGTTTATCAAATGCATCAAATATTCTTTGGAAGAATTGTCTTCTGAAATCATCATCCTCAAAGCCAAGGACTGCTTCATAAATAAAGTCTTTTAGTTGCTCCTCATGTTCCCATGAGTACTCTTTCTTCATAGAACATTTTGTGATAATGTCATATCCTGTACCTCTGACCCAATTCTGACCTGGCTTACAACTGGTCCTTATACTCAGTAAGCCACTGTTAAAATGTATCCCAGCAGAAAAACACTGTTAAAATCCATACCAGTATGGATATACTTTTAAAACCAGTTCTTTTCTGAATAAAACCCTTGATGCTGAAGGAAAGTCATAACTCTGGAGGGCTCCAGAGGAATCTAGGAAGGGTTTCAATAATCAAATGGGACTTAGCTTCACCTTATGTGGTGCACCCTTGCACTTTCTGGTGTCCTGATTTACATAGATATCAGAGGTGGGTAAGAAAGCTATCTCTATGCTCAACAGGAGAGATAGGCAGAATGAGGAGAGTCAAGCCTAGTCATGGGAGTGGGACCTTGTGACTCCTTCAAGGATATCACTTGGCCTCAGAGTTACTCCAGAGTAATCCAGAGAGTCAGAGTGAGTCCAAGGGCTTGAGCAGAGTGAGAACAAAAACAAGGGGGTGTTTTTGTTGATATTCATACTAAGGTAACAGATTATCAAAATCCAAATACTACTACTACTACTAGGTTGGAGTTTATCAGAAGGGGATGTGAGCTCCGGAGGTCTCCGGAGATTTCCGGAGATTTCCGAAAATAGTCAAGTAGTTAAGTAGCAGGTTCTTTATCAAACAGAACTCAGCTTCAGTGCCCTGGCATAGCCTTGGTGTCCTGTATGTAGCAGGCCAGAGATAGCAGAGGAGAGCTTGCTCAGGGCTCAACAAGAGAGACAGACAAGATGAAGAATATCAAGTCCAGTCTTAAGGAGCAGAGTTATCAAGACTTATAAAAGGTAGCCAATAGGCTGATCATAATCTCCAGCAGGGCCAGAGGGTCAGAGTGAGTCAGGAGACTCAGGTTGGATAGGGATAGTAACAATAGTAAAGTTGTTGCTCATTCCAAGTCATCATTAAGCCATAATGACTTTAATGCTGAAAACTCTAGAGTTATCTGAAGAGTCAAAGTGAGCCCAAGGGCTTGATCAGAGTGAGGATAATGACAAGAGAATGTTTCTGTCAATATTTATACTGAGGTACAAGATACAAAGCTACAGTACTTATACCTCAGAGAGGCAGAACTATCTAAGAGTATAACAAAGTGAGACAGGTGCAACTCAGAAGTGAAGCAGATATCTAAATATCTAAGAAATGAATGGAAATATCAGGAAAGTGTCATATCCCAGACCTCTGACCTGAATTCCAACCCCATTCTGACCTGGCTTACAATTGGTCTTTGCATCTAGTAAGCCGCTCCAGCCCTTTGACTCCCCTCCAGGCAACTCCAGCCCTCCATCACCATTCCAGTCTTCCTCAGCTACGCATGTACACTTCCTGCCCCTCAGCATTATATGCTCCCCTGGACTTCTGCTCCCACTTTGCCCATTCTGCTTCCAGTCTATTTCTGCTCCAGTTAAGTACTACCCTAGTTCCCCTTCATCATCTCTGGACCATTCTGATATAACTCCATTACTGTTCCCAGTCAGTTACCATTACCATCATTGTTACTATTCCTGTTCCATTCCTGTTCCTTGCTTTCCCCTGTTTCATCCTGTCATCCTTTAGTTTCAGTCTGACATGATTGGACATTGTCTCTTTGACATCTCCATTCATTTTCTAGATATCTAGATATCTGCTTTGCTTCTGAGTTTGCACCTGTCTCATTTTGTTACACTTCTAGATAGCTCTGCCTCTCTGAGGTATAAGCACTGTAGTTCTGTATCTTGTACCTCAGTACAAATATTGACAAAAACATTAGAAAATCCTCTTGTTGTCATCCTCACTCTGCTTGAGCCTTGGACTTACTCTGACCCTCTGGGTTACTCTGGAGTATCTCCAAGGCTATGCAATACCCTTGAAGGAGTTGTAAAGCCTCACCCTCATGACTAGGCTTGACTCTCCTTGTCCTGCCTGTTCCTTCTGTTGAGCATAAAGACAGCCTTATCATCCATCCCAACATCTATGTAAATCAGAACAATGGAGGAGTGCAAGGGTGCACCACATAAGGTGAAGCCAAGTCCTGTTCAACCATTGAAACCCTTCCTAGATTCCCCCAGAACTCCCAGAGCACCCTGGAGTTCTGATCTTCTTCCAGTGTCAAGGGTTTCATTTTAAAAAAAAGAGGAACTGGTTAAAAGTATACTCATCTTGGTATAGGTTTTAACAGTCCTTTTTAGTGGGATGGAAAGTTTTAACAGAAAGACAATGTCCAATCATGTCAGACTGAAACTAAAGGGTGACAGGATAAAACAGGGGGAAGCAAGGAACAGGAACAGAATAGTAATAGTAACAATGATAATAATGGTAACTGAGAACAGGAACAGTAATGGAGTTATACCAGGATGATCCAGAGACAACAAAGTGGAACTAGGGTAGTACTTAACTGGAGCAAAGATAGACTAAAAATGAAATGGGGTGGAGTAGAAGCAGAAATCCAGGGAAGTATATAATGCTAATGGATAGGAAGTGTACATGTGTAAATGGGCAGACTGGAATGGTGGTGAAGAGTCAGAGTTGCCTGGAGGGGAGTCAAAGGGCTAGAGTAGCTTACTAGATATAAAGACCGTTATAAACATTTCAACATACTCTGGGGGTACTCTGGATAACTCCGGAGTGGACAGAGCTTGGCTTCACCTTATGTGGTGCGCCCTTATGCCAGTACCAAGTGCCCTGATTTATAGAGGGGTCAGAAACTATCAGAGGTTTGGGATCTGCTGGAGAGCTTTTTCTCAACAAGAGGCATGATGTCAAGCCATGGAATAAGTTGAGGGACTTTAGGGTAGAGTACAACATCAAGTTGTGAGCAGAGGGGGTCTGGGGGGGATTGTAATGTTGTATTATGGTTGATATTCAAACTACTCTACAAAATACTGAACTCCAGTACTTATATACCTCAGAGAGACAGATTATCTAAGGAGGGAACGGAGGTATGAAAGGAGTTGTCTCATAAGTGAAGCAGGTGCCAATGCATTCTGAATATGAATGGAGATGTCAGAGAAGACAATGTCAAATAATGTCAAACTAAAACTAAGTGACAACAGGGAGAAATGTGGCACAAAGGAACAGGAACAGAAAGTGAGGTTGGAGGAACAACAGAGTTGTATCAGAATGGTATGGAGTTAGTATAGGTAAAGTTGTAATCAATCATTAGATAGGAGAAAATGGAGGTAAGGGGAACTAGGAAAAATGCAGCTTAAAGCATAGAAGCAACCAGAGTTGCATTGGAACATAGCAGAGTTGACCCATTGGCATGGGATGTGACAAAGACCAATCATAAGCTGGGTTGGGATGGGGTTAGAATTGAATCAGAGATCTGGGATATGACAGCCACTCTAGCCCTCTGACTTTCCTCCAGGCAATTCCAGCCCTCTGTCACCATTTCATTCCACCCCAGCTATGCATGTACACTTCCTGCCTCTCCATTGGTATATGCTCTCCCAGCCCTCTGCTCCCACTTCACCCTATTCCATTTCTAGTTCTATTTCTGTTTCAGTTAAGTACTACCTTCCCTCACTTTATCCTATTACCTCTCAGTTTCAGTCTGACATGATTGGACATTGTTTTCCCTGACATCTCCAATCATTTCTTAGATATTTAGATATCTGCTTTGCTTTTGAGTTTGCACCTGTCTCACTTCACTACACTCCTAGATAGTTCTGCCTCTCTGAGGTATAAGTACCATAGTCCTGTATCTTGTACCTCAGTATAAATATCAAGATAAATACTCCCTTGTCATTGTTCTCACTCTGACCCTCCAGGTTACTCTAGAGCACCTCTGGGGCCAAGCAATATCCTTGAAGAAATTGTAAAGTCCCACCCTCATAACTAGGCTTGACTCTCCTTGTCTTGCCTGTCCCTCTTTTTGGGCATTGAGACTACTCTTCTTCCCACCTCCAACACCTTTGTAAATCAGGACACTGGAAAGTGCAAGGGTGCACTACATAAGGTGAAGATAGGTCTGTTCCAATCAATAAAACCCTTCCTGAATTCCCCTGGAAGTCTTCAGACATCTTCAAAGTTTCTGGAGTATAACCTTTTCTCAGGTTCATGCACCACTAAAGCACTAGAACCTGACCTTCATCTTCTAGCCATAAGGATTTTGTTTATGAAGCAGATAATAATAGAAGGTCTACCAGTATATCTGCAATCAGTATAAAGTTTTACCAGTATATTTGTACTTGGTATATGTTTTAACAGTATATTCATACTCCTACTTGCACTTCTTCAAGCCTTTACTTTAGGATCAGCTTAGGCTGTCTCTGTCATATCCCAGACCTCTGACCCAATTCCAACCCCATTCTGACCTGGCTTACAATTGGTCTTCATATCTAGTAAGCCACTCTAGCCCTCTGACTTCCCTTCAGGCAACTCTGGCCCTCTGTTACCATTCCAGTCTCCCCCAGCTATGCATATACACTTCCCACCCCTCAACATTATATACTTCCCCAGGCTTCCACTCCCACTTTGCCATTCTGTTCCTAGTCTATCTCTGCTCCAGTTAAGTACTACCCTAGTTTCCCTTTGTCATCTCCAGAACATCCTGGTATAACTCCATTACTGTTCTCAGTCTCAGTTACCATTACCATTATTGTCACTATTCCTGTTCTGTTTCAGTTCCTTGCTTTCCCCTGTTTCATCCTGTTACCCTTCAGTTTCAGTCTGACATGATTGGACATTGTCTTCCCTAATATCTTCATTCATTTCTTAGATATTTAGACATCTGCTTTGCTTCTGAGTTTGCACCTGTCTTACTTCATAACACTTCTAGATAGTTCTGCCTCTCTGAGGTATAAGTACTGTAGTTTTGTATCTTGTACCTCAGTACAAATATCAACAAAAACAACAGAAACACCCTCTTGTTGTTGTCCTCACTCTGCTTAAGCCCTTGAGCTCACTCTGACCCTCCAGGTTACTCTGAAGTACCTCTGAGGCCAAGCAACATCCTTGAAGAAGTCACAAAGTCTTATCCCCAAGACTAGGCATGACTCTCCTTATCCTGCCTGTCCCTCCTGTTGAGCATAGAAATAGCCTTCTTACCCACTTCCAACATCTATGTAAATTGGGACACCAGAAAGTGCAAGGGCATACCATATAAGGTGAAGCTGAGTTCTGTTCAACCATTGAAACCCTTCCTAGATTCCCCCAGAGCCCTCTGGAGCCCTCCAGAGTTCTGATCTTTCTTCAGCATCAAGGGTTTCATTCAGAAAGAAACTGGTTAAAAGTATACCCATTTTGATATAGGTTTTAACAGTCTCCTTTTATTGGGATGAAAGTTTTAACAGTCTCTTAACACTTAACTCTGAACCACCTGCATGCTCTGTGCATTCACAGGTGATTCCTCTGAATTCTCTGAAATCTTGACCCATCTCTTGTGCTATCTGTCAGGTTATGACCACTCATGACCCCATTATGACTCTGCACTCTTCTGGGCACCCTGACCCCTCAAGTTGGCCAATCCTCCTTATGACACAGGTCTCTTACCACTTCTGAGCCTCTCTGAACCACTCTGACATTCTACAACATCAGTTACTGGCCCCAGTTGCTTGAGATACATGTACCTAAGTTCAACTTCAGACTCCTGACCCTGGCATTCCCCTTATTACCAGTTTTCATGGACCCTTGAATGTAGTTTAGGTTATGATTGCCTATCCACCAGTGCCACTCCCTCCCATTTTTCCTGTTTCTCTCCAGCAGCTGACCCTAACCCTCTGACACTTCATTGTTATCTGGTAATTCTTGATGGAAAACCACTCCATGTCACTCTGGACCATTCTGACCACCTTTATATGCCTAGATGTTGCCATTACAGTCTAAGCATTCCCCTAGCTGTCCCATGGCCTCATTCTCAACAAGTTACCCCAGGATTATCAATAGGCTGTCATTACCCTCTTGCATCTGTTCTCTACTCCTAGGTGACCCATTTCTGGCAGTTGGTCCTAGCCTTTCAAGATCTTGTTCCTAAGCATAACAAGTCTACTAAACCTGAGCCTCTTGTCTTTCTGACCTCTGACACCATATCTCTGTGCACTTTTGATCATTACAATTCCTTATTGAATACCTTGTTCTATTTAGGATTTGGAAGCTCCAACACTCCAATTCCCTTTCACCTAATTCTGCTTTTTTCCAAAGCCTCTCCTTTTCCTTCATTTTTTCCTTTTATGCTCAAGCTATCAGATCTTCACACACCTTACAAAGACTATTGGATTCACTTTGTGAATGCTTAGCATCATCCTCCACTGGATGGTTTGTGTTCACTGATTCTAGAACACCACTAACTCATCCACTGTGGTCCATTGACCCTGGGTATTGAGTAGTATCTCATCTGTTCACTGGATAACACATGCCAGCATCTCATCTGTTCACTGGATAACACATGCCAGCATCTCATGCACCCCCCATAGCTCTGTACCACTCCAGTTTCAGCTAACTCTGAATTCAAACTATAGCTTTTTGTCATTATCTGGTAGTTACAACCCCATTGCCTAAGTGCATGATAGTCTCTGCATTGCTCTGCTCTCTGTAGTAGGCCAGTTTTATCTGTTGATATGCCTATCAGAAAGATACCTTCATCTGCCTCTGACTTCTCTGAACTTGTAGCATTTGATTCTTTGTTCTTCTTTGCCCCCTGGCATCCCTGCCACCTGTTTCCTTATTCTCACAGTTTTAAGGTATACCCATCTTTCTGACCAACAAGGCTTCAGAAGCACCACCTCTCTTCCTCTGCACTCTGATGTGCTCATCACATTTCATCTCATGCATCCAAAGTCTTCTTGCCCTCTCTGGGCATCTCCATCTCTTTCCATTTCCCCAAAAAGCTTACCATTCTGTCATGACTGTGCTGTAATTACCCTTCCTTACCTCTACTTGCAGTTGATTGAGCTTTGTTTCAGTTCCTTATTGGTACCTGCCTGAATTTCCTCTATATGGCACTACATTGTTTTCATTGATATGCCACCTCCCTATAATCCCCTCTGATTGTCTTTGGCATTCTCTGTCCCTTCCTGGAAAACCTTTGTTTCATGGAATTCTCTCCACACCTCTCTGTTCTCTCCAACTCCTGCCTGGGAAATCCTTGCTCTTCAGGCATTGTTTTCTGATGACTTCATTTCCACTCATGGGTTTTCCCTTACCTTTTCTAATATGTCATCTCAAAACCTGTTCTTCCATTTCCCTTGGGTATTCTTTTTCCTGGAGATAGTTCTGCTCTTCTACATCTCCTGGGAATCCTGCTCATTTCTTCAGAACCTCCTCCAAACCCCTCTATTGTTCACAGCCCTGGGAATTCCTTGATTTTTTGGCCTTGTTCTGATGACTTTATTACCCTTTGCCTTCTGTTCCCTTTTATCCTCTGATCTGTCATCCAGGAACCTGTCCTTTTATTCCCTGGGTTTTCTTTTTCCTTTGGGATATTTCTGCTCTTTTTGTATCCCCTGAGAATCTCCTTTTTCCATGTTCATCTGTTTGGTTGGCCTTTCCTTCTGGCCTCTCTCCTATCTCTCTGGATACTTCTGGATACCTTCTGCTTCACACTTTGCACTGCCTCTGGCCCCTTTTCATTTCCTGTCTCCTAGTTAATGATGAGACATTGATCTTGAGGAGAAGATAGCATCTAGTGATAGCATCTAGTAACTACTCTAGTAACCACTGATTGTATCTAGTAGTCTGCAATCTACTGGTCATCTAGTGCTTGTGCCCATCTCTCAGTCCCATTATTCATATCTCTAACCTCCCTCCATTCCATCTCTGATCCCTTTTGCCATAGTGCCCAGCTGTCATATCCTGGACCTCTGACCTGAATTCCAACCCCATTCTGACCTGGCTTACAATTGGTCTTCACACCTAGTAAGCCACTCCAGCCCTCTGACTCCCCTCCAGGCAACTCCAGCCCTCCATCACCATTCCAGTCTTCCCCAGCTACGCATGTACACTTTCCACCCCTCAGCATTATATGCTCCTCTGGGCTTCTGCTCCCACTCTGCCCCATTCTGCTTCCAGTCTATCTCTGCTCCAGTTAAGTACTACCCTAGTTCCCCTTCATCATCTCTGGACCATTCTGATATAACTCCATTACTGTTCCCAGTCAGTTACCATTACCATCATTGTTGCTCTTTCTATTCCATTTCTGTTCCTTGCTCTTCCCTGTTTCATCCTGTCACCCTTTAGTTTCAGTCTGACATGATTGGATATTGTCTCCCTGACATCTCCATTTGTTTCCTAGATATCTAGACATCTGCTTTGCTTCTGAGTTTGCACCTGTCTCATTTTGTTACACTTCTAGATAGCTCTGCCTCTCTGAGGTATAAGCACTGTAGTTCTGTATCTTGTACCTGAGTATGAATATCAACAAAAACACCAGAAAACCCTCTTGTCATTGTCCTCACTCTGCTCGAGCCCTTGGGCTCACTCTGACCCTCTGGGTTACTCCAGAGTACCTCCAAGGCTATGCGATATCCTCAATGGAGTCATAAAGCCTCACCCCCATGACTAGGCTTGACTCTCCTTGTCCTGCCTGTCCCTCCTATTGAGCATAGAGACAGCCTTATCACATACTCCAACATCTATGTAAATCAGGACAATGGAGAAGTGCAAGGGTGCACCACATAAGGTAAAGCCAAGTCCCATTCAACCATTGAAACTCTTTCTAGATTTCCCCAGAACCCTCCGGAGCACCCCAGAGTTCTGATCTTTCTCCAGTGTCATGGGTTTCATTTAAAAAAGAGGAACTGGTTAAAAGTATACTTGTCTTGATATAGGTTTTAGCAGTCTTTTTTTAGTGGGATGGGAAGTTTTAACACCAGCCCACCTGGTCAACTATCTACCTCTTCATGCAATGACCAGACTTGCTCTGTGCTGATTGCCCTCTTCAACTACCTTTATCACTTATGCAGTGACTAATCCCTACCCATGTCAACTACATCCATCTCCAATCATCTCTGATCACCTCCATCCCTCTCTACCATCAGCAGTAACTGGGTTCTCACCTTAGTCAACTGTTCCTACCTCTGACCTCCCTCCATCTACCTCCATTGCAGCAACTAGCATGCCTGTATCAACTATTCTCCACTTATGCAATAACCAGACTCACTGTCATATTCCATATCTCTGACCCAATTTCAATCCAATCCCAATCCAGCTTACAATTGGTCCTTGTATCCAGTAAGCCACTTTAGCCCTCTGACTCCCCTCCAGGCAACTCCAGCCCTCCATCACCATTCCAGTCTGCCCCAGCTACACATGTATGCTTTCTGCCCCTCCATTAATATATACTCCCCTGGCCCTCCACTCCCACTCTACCCTATTTCATTTTCAGTTCTATCTCTGTTTCAGTTAAATACTACCTTAGTTCCATTTCATCATCTCTGGACCATCCCAGTATAACTCTGTTACCATTCCTGCTCTCAGTTACTGTTACCATTATTGTTACTATTCCTATTCCATTTCTATTCCTTGCTTCCCTTTATTTCATCCTGTTACCCTTCAGTTTCAGTCTGACATGATTGGACATTGTCTTCCCTGACATCTCCATTTGTTTTTTAGATATTTAGACATCTGCTTTGCTTCTGAGTTTGCACCTGTCCCACTTCACTATACTCCTAGATAGTTCTGCCTCTCTGAGATATAAGTAATGTAGTCTTTTATCTTGTACCTCAGCATGAATATTGACATAAATACCCTCTTGTTATCATCCTCACTCTGATCAAGCCTGTAGACTTACTCTGATCCTCCAGGTTACTCTGGAGAACCTCTGAGGCCAAGCAATATGCTTGAAGAAGTTATAAGGTTCCACCTCCATGACTAGGCTTGACTCCCCTCATCCTGCCTGTCTGTTAAAACTTTCATCCCACTAAAAAAGAGACTGTTAAAACCTATATCAAGACAAGTATACTTTTAACCAGTTTCTTTTTTTTAAATGAAACTCTTGATGCTAAAGGAAGGTCAGAACTCTGGAGGGCTCCAGAGAGCTCCAGGGGAATCTAGGAAGGGTTTCAATGGTTGAATGGGACTTGGCTTCACCTTATGTGGTGTGCCCTTGCACTTCTCCATTGTTCCAATTTACATAGATGTTGGGGGTGGGTGATAAGGCTGTCTCTATGCTCAACAGGAGGGACAGGCAGAACAAGGAGAGTCAAGCCTAGTTATGGGGGTGAGACCTTGCGACTCCTTCAAGGATATCACTTGGCCTCAGAGGTACTCCGGAGTAACCTGGAGGGTCAGAGTGAGTCCAAGGGCTTGAGCAGAGTAAGGATGACAACAAGAGGGTATTTCTGTTATTTTTGTTGATATTTGTACTGAGGTACAAGATACAAAAATACAGTACTTATACCTCAGCAAGGCAGAACTATCTAGGAGTGTAATGAAATGAGACAAGTGCAAACTCAGAAGTAAAGCAGGTATCTAGATATCTAGGAAATAAATGGAGATGTCAGGGAGACAATGTCCAATCATGTCAGACTGAAACTGAAGGGTGACAGGATAAAACAGGGAAAAGCAAGGAACAGGAATGGAACAGGAATAGTAACAATGATGGTAACAGTAACTGACTGGGAACAGTAATGGAGTTATATCAGGATGGTCCAGAGATAATGAAGAGGAACTAGGGTAGTACTTAACTGGAGCAGAGATAGACTGAAAGCAGAATAGGGTGGAGTGGGAGTGGAAGCCTGGAGGAGTGTATAATGCTGAGGGTCAGGAAGTGTACATGTGTAGCTGGGAAAGATTGGAATGGTGATAAAGGGCTGGAGTTGCCTGGAGGGAAGTCAGTGTTATAATGCACTTTTTCATTTTTACTCTTTTTGGACTTATCTTCTCACTATTGCAACTCTTCACATTGTCACATCATGTGACCCTTTCACACCTTCACATCTTCACCTCTTCACATCTTCACCATTTCATATTTTACATCTTCACATGGCACAGATCTAGAGCAATCTAGACTCTAATGTCACACCTCATGTTTGCCTCATGTACTTCTAGGTTCTTGCTCTCTTATCACTATTGAATGGCTTACTGTACAATAATTTAGGGCCAGCACCAGTTATATGGTCTGTGCACAGTATGTAGCAATATAAAACAAGGTCAGCTCAAGCCTGGGTTTTCCCAGTCTTGCGCACTTGAACCTTTCAGTTCTAGTTCCCTCTTGGCTCTTATCTTTTCATCACTCTTGCCTAGTTCAGAGCTACTAGCATAAAAGCTCTACCCAGGATCAGATCAGCAAGCACACACCAAGCTTAGGTGTTAGGATTTAGTCAATGCATCTCTAGTTGCATTTCAGTCAGAGGGCTGGAGTGGCTTACTAGGTGCAAAGACCAATTGTAAGCCAGGTCAGAATGGGGTTGGAATTTGAGTTGGAGGTCCAGGATATGACACTGTCCCTTTTGTTGAGCACCAAGACAGTCCTCTTCCCTACCTCCAACATCTATGTAAATCAGAATACTGGAAAGTGCATGGGCACATCACATAAGGTAAAGCCAAGTTCTATTTAATCAATGAAACCCTTCCTGGATCCCTCTGAAGTCTCTGGAGTTATGACCTTCCCTCAGGTTTGTGCACCAATAAGGTGCTGGAACCTGACCTTTGTCCTCTAGCAATAAGGGTTTCATTTAGGAAGGAACTGGGTATAGGTTTTAACACTCACTCTGTGCCAATTGTCCCTCTGACTACTTCTCAGGCTACCTTTTAGCTGCTCATGCAGTGACTAGTATCCCATCTCATCAACTGTATCCACCTCTGATCATCTCCACTTCACTCTGACTTTTCTATTCTTGATTCAATTGTCAGGCAACTCTGATTCTGACCTATTGTTCTGTTTTCACTCTACTTCTACTCTGTCATGCTGCTTTCATTGAAGTTCTGACTTTTCATCTTGTCTCTCCATTGCCCTTCAAAATATGACTTCACACTTTTGTTGCACAAGTTACATATTTCCTGTTTTATCTTGCTTTTAGTTTTCAGCTTTATTTCAACAACTCCAGTACAACTCCGCTTTTTTTCAAATTTGTCCTTAATTATTATCCTTTTGAATCTTGTTGATAGTTCTTAGCCTTTGCTGAGATATTCCCCTTCCCACTTCTATGTCTTTTTGTCACTACAAGCTATTCTGGCTCTCATTTATCTTTTAGAGGCCATATCTCTGTTTTTCACTGGAGCCATTATTCTTCAGGGCATCCAGTTCATTTGAGTCCATTGTGGTCTCACCATCTGCCCCTATCTCCGACTCTCCGGATGATTCCGGAGTTACCAGTGCTGTACCTTGATGGTTTAACACTAATCTGTTTTTTGAGAATCAATGCTAACTGGGCATTCTTTCCTGATGTCTTAGGGCTTGTTCTCATACTACTCAGGTCCTTAGTAACTCACATCCAACTCTTCAGAGCTCTCTAAAGCATTCCAGAGTTCCAGTGTCAGGTTTTAATTAGCTTGACTCTGATCTGAGCTTGAATATTGCCATACTCTGGGGCCCTTACCCTCACTCTGTTCTGAGCTAGTTGATGGCTCAACTCTGACCCTGTTTCCCACCTCCAAGCCTTTCCAGGCCTTGGTCCTCAATGTTGCCTATTCCTCTATCTCTCCTTCTCTGAACTCTGAACTTTTATGCAACCACTTCATTGCCTCCACTACTATGTTTTCTAAACCATCTCTGACTTCCAACCTCTGTCCAGGAAGATACTAAGTAGAGTTATTGTTCTATAACACTACTCTAGTATTATTACATCTTTATCTTCTTCTCTTCCCACTTCCTTCCAGACCTTTATCCTTAGTTCCACCACCTCTCCCACCACCTCATCCTCTTTCCTGTCCTCTGGCCCACTCTCTGCATCCTCTCTGCTCACCTTCCATGTGGGATCAAGGATGTTGACCAGCCACTCCAGCAGCTGGTTTTCCTGCCTCATCTTCCACACCACCCTGCTCCCCATCTCCTGTATGGTCATCACTAGCAGGTGAAGTCCTCTGCCACCTGCTCAACACTGCCCTCTGCTTCCTCTGAGTACACCCTCTTTTCAGGCTGCTCCTTCTCTGCATTCCTCTGTTGCTGTTTCCACACTGGCTTCTTCTCCCCTGGGTGCTTGCACCTCACCTTGGCCTTTTGGCAGGTCAAGCACAATGTGGACTTTCCCATGCCCACCTTACACTCCATCCCCCTATCCTTACACCTCTGGCATACTGGAATAACCTCCACCCTCTGCTTCCCCTTGTTATTGCTAGGCTCTGCCTAGACCTGCACTTGCACTGCCTAATGGGTTTCAGCTACTGTGCTCTCAGGAGAATGACTACAGTACTCACCTTTTCTTGGGCAGCCACCTCTGCCACCCACCAGGCCTTCTTGGCCTTCTCAGCTTGCTTTCAGGCCTCTTTCACCCTCCTCCACTCTTTTTCTTTCCTTGCCTTTGTATGCCTTTTGTACTTGGCATATTTGGCATCACTCAACACCTCATTATCATCAGTAAGCTCCATAAGCTGCTTGTCTGTCCATGTTGTCATAATAAAGAAAGGATAAGTTACCATGAAGCCCTGTTTTTATTTATGAGCAAGCCAAAAACTCTGCTCTTCCACCCCATTGTCACTAAACAAGGTTATGTGCTTGTTATCTCCACACCCCTCTGCTTTACCTCCCTAATGTTACTAAATGTGCAATCATGTGCCCATTACCACATTAACTCAGATCATGTGCCAGTACCTTCTGCATCTCAGGCCAATGGCCTTCAAGAGCTCAGGTCTAAGAGGGGAATACTGTTATATTCCATATCTCCAACCCAATTCCAACCCAATTCCAACCCAGCTTACAACTGGTCCTCACACCCAGTAAGCCACTCTAGCCCTCTGACTCCCCTCCAGGCAACTCCAGCCCTCTATCACCATTCTATTCCACCCCAGCTATACATGTATGCTTTCCACCCCTCCATTTGTATACACTCTCCTGGCCCTTCACTTCCACTCTACTCTATTCTGTTTCTAGTTCTATCTCTGTTCTAGTTAAGTACTACCTTAGTTTTACTTCATCTTCTTCAAACCACTCTGATATAACTCCATTACTAGTCCTGCTTTCAGTTACTGTCACTGTTTCCATTTCCATTTCTATTTCTTGTCTTTTCTCACTTTATCCTATTATCTCTCAGTTTCAGTCTGACATGATTGAACATTGTTTTCCCTGACATTTTCATTTGTTTCTTAGATATTTAGACATCTGCTTTGCTTTTGAGTTTGTACCCATCTCACTTTGCTATACTTCTAGATAGTTCTGCCTCTCTGAGATATAAGTACTATAGTCCTGTATCTTGTACCTTAGTATGAATATCAACATAAATACCCTCATGTTATTGTCCTTATTCTGCCCAAGCCCTTAGGCTCACTTTGACCCTCTGGGGCCAAGTGATATCCTTAAGGGAATTGTAAAGTCCCACCCTCATAACTAGGCTTAACTTTCCTTATCTTGCCTGTCCTTCTTGTTGGGTATTAAGACTACTCTCTTCCCCATCTTTGACACCTTTGTAAATCAGAACACCAGAAAGTGCAAGGGTGTACCACATAAGGTGAAGCCAAGTCCTGTTCCAATCAATGAAATCCTTCCCAAGTCCTTCTGAATACCTCCAGATATCTTTGGAGTCTCTGGAGTTATGACCTTCCCTTAGATTCATGTATCACCAAGGTGCTAGAACCTGACCTTCATTCTCTAGCCATAAGAATTTCATTTAATGGGTATAAGTTTTAATAGTATATTTGTACTTTGTATACATTTTAACAGATGATCACCCTTGACTAGTAAGGTAGTCTTAAGCAAGTGTTACAGTAACAATCTTGGACATTGTACAATGGAGTTGCTAACCCTAATCAAGGGCTTATGGTGTCAATGTCAATATTTGTGAGAGTAAAGCAAAGATTATATGAGTGAACACAAGTACTAGATAATACAAGTGCTCAAAACTGGAGCTTAAGACATGCTAAGGCTATAGTATTTATATGCTACAGAATAATGCATGGACCAGGACCCTGATGGGAATTCTTCCACAGACCCTGAGGCACCATCAAATGGAATAGAAGTCATCATAAGAATAGCCAATGGCTAAAAGGGAGCAATGCTTCTAAAATGGAAAAGAAGCAAAGAGAAATGGAAATAAAAAGCAGGCTGAGAACATAAGGCTAACTCTATGCCCTGGGTCTAGACCTGTCATGTGACCCGTCACATGCCTAGCTTAGATAAAAGATTAGATAGCCATGTGGTAAAGATAAGATAAGGTTATATGATGAAAAATTGAAAAAGCGAACTATAATAAGAGTTAGCTGAGACTGGAGTGGTATGGAGCTACAGGGGGTGCACAGGGTGCTGACATGTGTTATCCAGTGAACAGATGAGGTACTACTCAATACCTGGGGTCAATGAACCTCAATGGATGAGTTAGTGGTCTTCTAGAATCAGTGAATACAAACCATTCAGTGGAGGATGATGCTAAGCATCAACAGAGTGAATCCAACAGTCTTTATAGGGTGTGTGAAGATCTGATAGCTTGAGCATAAGAGGCTAAAACAAAGGAAAAGGAAGAGTTTGAAAAGAAACAGAAACAGGTGGAGTGAAGTTGAAGTATTGGGCTTTCAAATCCTAAACAGAGCTAGGAATCCAACAGGGAATTGTAATAATCAGAAGTGCATGAAGGTGCAGTTTCAGAGGTCAGAGAGACAAGGGGCTCAGGTTTAGTAGACTTGTTATGCTTGGAAAACAAGGTCTTGAAAGGCTAGGACTGACTGCTGAAAATGAGTTGCCTAGGAGTAGAGAACAGACATGAGAGGGTGGTAATAGCCTATTGATAATCCTTGAGTAACTTGTCAAAAAAGAGGCTGTGGAACAGCTAGGAAGATGCTTAGACTGCAATGGCAATGTCTAGGCCTAAGAAGTTGGTTAAGAATAGTCTGGAGTGACATGAAGTGGTTTTCCATCAAGGATTACTAAATGACAATGAAATGTCAGAGGATCAGAGTCAGCTGCCAGAAAGAAATGGGGAAAACAGGAGAGGGTGGTGCTCATGGGTAGGTAATCATAATCTAAACTGCATTTGAGAGTCCATGAGAACTGGTGATGCTGCATGATAAGAGAGAATTACAACTGCTTTGGAGAGCCTGGAGGAGCAAACAGGGGAATTCCAGGGTCAGAAGTCAGAAGTTGAACCTAGATGCATATATATCAAGCATCTGGAGCCAGTGACTGACATTATAGAAAGTTGGAGTGATTTAGAGAGGCTTGAAAGATTAGAAGTGGTAAGGGACCTGCATCATAAAGAGGATAGGCCAACTTGAGGGTTAAGGTGCCCAAAAAAGCATGGAGTTATAATGGAGTCATGAATAATTATAATCTGACAGTTAGCACAAGAGATTGGTCTAGATTCCAGGAATGCTCAGAAGTCCCAGAGGTTCTAAGGGGTTACCCTCATGTGCACAGCCCATGCAGATAAGTCAGAGTCAGGGGTCAAAATACAGCCTAAGCCAATCCTTATGTGACATAGTGGTGTGAGAGTGCAAGTGTGAGTATGAATATACTGTTAAAAGCTTATATTCTTCTTGCTATACTGGCACAATCTGGGCTTAAACTTCAGAGGTTTCCAGAAGGTCCAGAGGTCTCTGGCAAAGGGTCAGAATGGATTGTGCTGGTTGGAAGGGACTCAGTTTCACCTTATGTGGTATGTCCTTGTACTTTATGATATCCCAATTTACAAAGGAATTGGTCATGAAAGAAAGGATATTCTTGACACTCAATATGGAAAACAAGGCAAGACAAGGAGAGTCAAGCCTGATTATGAGAGTAGGGCCTTATGATTCTTTCAAGGATATTATTTAGCCCTGAAGGTCCTCCAGAGTACTCCAGAGGGTCAGAAGATAAGCTGGATAGCTTAGCTGGAGTGAGGATAATAACAAAATGAGGATGTTTATGTCAATATTTGTACTGAGGTACAAGATACAGGACTACAGGACTTATATCTCAGGGAGGCAGAACTATCTAGGAGTATAGTGAAGTGAGACAGATGCAAACTCAGAAGCAAAGCAGATATCTAAGTATTTAAGAAACAAATGGAGATATCAGGGAAGACAATATCCAATCATGTCAGGCTGAAACTGAATGTTGACAGGAAGAAGCAAGGGAAAACAAGGAACAGGAATGGGAACAGTAACAGTAACTGTAGCTGGGAGTGGAACTAGATATGAAGTTATAGCAGAGTAATCTGAAGAAGGTGAAGTGAAACTAAGGTAGTACTTAACTGGAAACAGAGATAGAACTAGAAATGGAATAAGGCAGAGCAGGAGTGGAGGGCCAGAGGAGTATGTACTAATGAAAAGGTGGAAAGTATACAAGTGCAGTTACAATGGGATAGAATGAGAGTGAAGGGCTGGAATTGCATGGAGGGGAGTCAGAGGGCTAGATTGACTTACTGGGTGCAAGAACTAATCATAAGCTGGGTTGAAATTGGGTCAGAGATATGGAATATAACAGTTTGTATACTTAGAATAGCTGTAAAAACTTTTATCCCAATAAAAGGAGACTGTTAAAATCTATGCCAGGACAGGTATACTTATAACCAGTTCCTTTCTGAATGAAACCCTTGATGCTGAAGGAAGGTCAGAACTCTGGAGGGCTCTGGGGGAATCTAGGAAGGGTTTCAATGATCAAATAGGACTCAGCTTCACCCAATGTGGTGCACCCTTGCACTTTCCAGTGTCCCAATTTACATAGATGTCAGAGGTGGGTAAGAAGGCTGTCTTTATGCTCAACAGGAGGGACAGGCAGGACAAGGAGAGTCAAGCCTAGTCATGGGAGTGAGATCTTGCAACTCCTTCAAGGATATCACTTGGCCTTGGAGGTACTCCAGAGTAATCTGGAGGTTCAGAGTGAGCTCAAGGGCTTGAGCAGAGTGAGAACAAAGACAAGGGTGTGTTTGTCATTTTTGTTGATATTCGTACTAAGGTACAAGATACAAAACTACAGTACTTATACCTCAGAGAGGCAGAACTATCTAGGAGTGTAATAAAGTGAGACAAGTGCAAACTTAGAAGTGAAGCAGATGTTTAAATATCTAAGAAACAAATGGAGATGTCAGGAAAGACAATGCCCAATCATGTTAGACTGAAACTGAAGGGTGATAGAATGAAACAGGGGGAAGCAAGGAACAGGAATGAAACAGGAATAGTAACAATGATGATAATGGTAACTGAGACCAGGAACAGTAATGGAACAGTCTGGAGATGACAAAGGGAAACTAGGGTAGTACTTAACTGGAGCAGAGATAGACTAGAAGTGGAATGAGGTGGAGTGGGAGTGAAAGCCCAGGGGAGTATATAACACTGAGGGGCAGGAAGTGTACATGCAGAGCTGAGGGAGACTGGAATGGTAACAGAGGGCTGGAGTTGCCTGGAGGGGAGTCAGAGGGCTAGAGTGGCTTACTAGGTATAAAGACCAATTGTAAGCTGGGTCAGGATGGAGTCAGAGTTGGGTTGGAGATCTGGGATATGACAGTATCCTCCCCTTAGGCCTGAACCCTTGAAGGCCATTGGCCTGGGGTGTGAAGGATACAGACATGTGATCTGCAATAGTGTCGTGATGGGCATATGATTGCACACTTTAATAACATTGGGGGTAAAGTGGAGGGTTGTGGAGGTAATGAGCATGTGACCTTGTTTAGTGACAATGGGGTAGAAGAGCAGAGTTTCTTGGCTCACTTATGAATAAAAATGGGCACTTCAATGGTAGCTCATTCTTCCTTTATTACAATAACATGGCTGTATTTGACAACATCATGGCCTAGGCTAATGAATGCATTGCAGAGTGCACCAATAATGACAAGGCATTGAGCGATGCCAAATATGCTGAGTACAAGAGACACACAAAGGCAATGAAGAAGGAGGAATGGAGAAGGGTGGAAAAGGCCTGGAAGGCAGTGGAGGAGGCTGCCCAAAGACAGGCCAAGAAGACCAAGAGGGCCTGGCAGATGGCAGAGGCAGCTGCCCAAGAAAAGGTAAGTACCACAGTTATTCTCCTGTGAATAGAACAACTAATAATTATCAGGTGGCATGAGTGCAGGCCCAAGTGAGACCCAGCAACAACAAGGGGAAGCAGAGGGCAGAGAAGGCACCAGTGTGCTGGAGGTACAATGATAGAGGGGTGTAGTGCAAGGTAGGCATGGGAAAGTCCATGTTGTGCTTGGCCTGCCAAGAAGCCAAGGCAAGGTGTGAATACCCAGAGGAGAAGAAACCAGTGTGGAAGTGATGTCAGAGGAATGCAGAGGAAAAGTGACTCAAAAAGAAAGCTTACTCAGAGGGAGCAGAGGGCAGTGCTGAGCAGGTGACAGAGGGCTGTCACCTGCTGGTGGCAACCATACAGGAGATGGGGGGCTGGGTGGTACAGGAGATGAGAAGGGAGAACTGGCTGCTAGTGCAGCTGGTTGACATCCTTGATTCTGCATGGAGGGTAAGTGGAGAGAATGTGGAGAGTGGGCCAGAGGATGGCAAAAAGAAAGAGGTGGTGGGAGAGGTAGTGGAACTCAGGACAGTGGTCCAGGAGAAAGTGGGGAGAAAAGAAGATGAAGATGTAATGGTACTAGAATAGTATAGTAATTGCTCTAGTTTATCTTTGTAACAGAGGTTGGGATTTGGGAATGACCTGGGGGGCTGGAAATTAGGGTACAAAAAGGGGAGTCAATGACTACTAAAGTAAAGGCTTCAAGTCTTGAGTGAACAAGTTTGGAGAAAATGTGAAGTAAGTCCAGAAAGTAAGGTTTCTGCAAATCATAATAATCTGTCAAAATAAAATCTCATGACCAGGCAAGTGGTACCTTGGGTGGTCATGGGGCAATAAGGAGAACAAAAGATCAACCAAGAAAGAAATGGGAGAAATAACTGAATTCCCTAGAGGGATGAGATTAGAACCTGATGTCAAAAACAGTTACTTCTGACATAAAGACAGAAAAACTGAAAAGGAATAAAGGGGGTAGAAGTGGAGAGACATGGGGCTTCAGAAAGACTTTCAGAGAGAAGGTCAGAAATTAGACTAGAGTCTGATAGTTAAATGGAGACTACAAAATAAATGTCAGGAAGGTCAAATCTAGGGCAGGGAAGGAACAGAGTTGAGGGAGGTTTTTTATCTCCAAAGGGAACTGAAACATGCTAATTGCCAGCGAGACAGTTCATTGTATGGCTAGGGGTCAGAGCTAAATTGGAGTTGGATGAAATTCTGATAAAGCAGGTAGGGGCAGAAATGTTGAAGACATATCCCATTTCTAATGTCCTTATTTGGTGAGCTCCAATACTGGTCTGATGAACAACTAGCTCCTCATTCTCTTGATGGGGTGGGCATAATGTGGGTCAAACATCTGGAATATATGAGGAGGAGATTAGCCAGCTGTATGGTTTTAGATTGGAGAAATGCTACATGATCATCAGAAGAACAGGGGTCTGGAACCAGAGGCATGAAAGAAGTAGCCAGAGGGATGGAGCAGATACAATCCAGGAGTTCAGCAGTCAGGGAAGATGAAGGGTCAGAGATTGTGGGGGACTGCCTGGTTGTGGATGCCATTCAAGAGGTCTGTGGTCACCTTTGCCAAGAAATAAAGGAGCAGAACAAGCTCCTTCATGACCTAGTCAAGATCAAGCTGGCAAAAGGTCATTAGGCTGGGTACATTGTGGCAGGGGGATCAAGGGTTATTCCTGTCAATCTCAAGGCTGAGGCCAAGTGGGAGAATGGTGGAGTGGCAGTCAGAAAGGACCTGGAGGAGTGGATGTTCCATTAAGAGTTGCTTGCTGGTCTTGCCTCCTGTATACACCAATGACAGTATACTGATTGAATTGCACATTGTCTATATGTAGCAACAAGAGGAGGGAGGTGAGCTACTCAGGAGAGAGATGGAGACAATCAGAAACAATTGGGAATGGGTGCAGTCGACATAGATAGAGGTCAGTCACTGCACAAGTGATAAGAGTGGTTGGAAAAGGCTATTATAGTTTGCTTTTTCATTTTTCTAATCATGTGATCTTATCTTATCTTTCCACATGGTTATCTAATCTTTTATCTTATCTAGGCACATGATGGGACACATGACAGGTCTAGACCCAGGGCATAGGATTAGCCTCATGTCTTTAGCCTTGTTTTCATTTCTGTCTTTCTTCCATTCCAGAAGCATTGCTTCTTTTCAGCCATTGGCTATTCTCACAAGTGCTTCTCTTCCATTTGATGGTGCCTCAGGGTCTGTGGGAGTATTCCCATCAGGGTCCTGGTCCATGTGCATTTCTGTACTGTATAAATACTATATTCTTAGCATATCTCAAGCCTCAGTCTTGAGCACTTGTATCTTTGCTGCAGGTGGCCTCACTAGTGGCTCCTTTCTATATTATCCCTATTATCTTTGCTTTTGCCCTTGTTTGGGTTTGTTTGTCTCATCATATATTATTCAAATTCAACAACACAACAGAGGCAATTGGTGCAGAGCACATCTGGTCATTACATAAAAAGGTAGATAGTTGACCAGGTGGCCTGGGCACTGCAGTGGAAGGAACCAGAGAGGGACCAAAGAGGTGAGTGGAAATGAAGGAAAGGGCAAAAGTGCAAGATAACCAGATTGCTAGATATGATCAGTGGTTACCAGTGTGATCACTAGATGCTATTTTCTCCTCAAAGGTTGATGTCCCATTGTCAACTAGGAAATAGAAAATAAAGGGTCATGGGCAGTGCAAGGTGTGAAATGGAAATTATTTAGAAGTATCCGAAAAGACAGGAGGGAGGCCAGAAGAAAAGGTCAATTAAAAGAATAGGCACCAGAATGGGGAGATCCCAGGGAACACAGAAAGAGCAGAAATATTCTCAAAGGGGAAGGAAAACCCAGGGAAAACAAAAGGACAAGTTCTGGATGACAGATTAGAAGGAACAGGAACTGAAAATAAAGAAAAACAGAGTCATCAGAACAAGGCCAGAAGAACAAGGAATTCCCAAGGCAAACAACAGAGGGGTTTGAAGGTGTTTCAAAGAAATGGGCAGCATTTTCAGGAGATACAGAAAAGCAGAATCATTGCCAAGGAAGGAATTTCCAGAAAAAAAAGAATTTCCAGAAAATACAAAAGTGTTATATCCAATAACTGCTGGCAACGTTCTTGACCCTAGTCTAGGGGCTTTCTGACTTTCTGATAGCGGCCGCAAGAGGAAAAATGAATAGATAATGAGAGGAGTACGAGTGAACACAATTGCACTAAAGGTACAAGTGCTCAAGACTGGGGAGTCTTGAAACGTCTATGCTACAGTTTATATATGCTACAGTATTGCGCACGGACCAAGACCCTGATGGGAGAATTCCCATGGACCCTGGACGGCGATCAAAAAGAAGAGAAGCACTCGTGAGAATAGCCAATGGCTGAAAGGGAGCGAGACTTCTAAAATGGAAGAAAGACGGAAATGAAAAAGGGCTGGAAGACATGAGGCTAACCCTATGCCCTGGGTCTAGACCAGTCACGTGACCCGTCACATGCCCTGATAAGATAAAAGATTAGATAACCACGTGGAGAAGATAAGATAAGGTCACGTGATCAAAGTTTGAAAAATCGGACTATAACACTACCCCCTTTTTAGGTCTCAGATTCCAGACGAGACACGAATAACGCAGCTGCTTCGGTATGATTTTCATAAGGCTGAAATAGTGAACGGAAAGTGGAAAGGTCGGTAGTGAAGAGTCGACGAGGTGCTGAAGGATTGAGCTTGTGGAATTTGGAAATCAGATCAGGAGAATTGATCAGATCGTCCTTTGTTTGCCAAGTATGATCATTATCTCCATATCCAGTCCAGTGTACCAGATATTCCAATTTGCCCTTTTGAATATGAGAGTCAACTATATGATCAACCTCGTATTCTTCGTGACCTTCTTCAGTGATCAGAATTGGGTCAGGGGTAAGGATGTCCTGCCCACGGAGCGAAGGTAGATATGGTTTAATACGGGAAATGTTGACTGTAGGATGAATGCGCATAGTGGATGGAAGTTTGAGGCGAACCGCATGTGGAATGACGTCAATGATAGTAAAGGGCCCTATCCATTTCTTTGTGAGCTTTTTAGATGGATATGGAAGCGTGAGATTCTTTGTCGAAAGAAGAACTTGCTGCCCTTTAGTGTACAAAGGGAGCTTAGTTGTATTTTGTTTTTCCATTCTTTCATGTGTTTCCTGTAAAGCCTCTTGGACGTCTTTAAACGATTTCGCCATATCGCGAAGAAAATGAGATGAGGGAGTAATATGAGAGGGGGCTTCGAATCCTAGCCGAGGATGATATGTTTTTGTTATTTCAAATGGTGAGGTTTTTGTGGAAGTGGAGTATGAATTATTATGATGATATTCGGCTATTTTGATCCAATCTGCCCATAACTCTTGTTTCTTCACAATAAAATTGCGCAAATACTGTTCCAATTCCCTATTGATTCGCTCGGTTTGCCCGTCCGTTCTGGGATGGTATGCTGTAGAGAGCTTTTGTTTGATCTGAAGCATCTCGTTGAGCTGCCTAGAAAATTCTGAAACAAACTGTGGTCCTCGATCTGAGACAATGGAGGTTGGGAGACCATGTCTTGACCATATGTGATCCCTAAATAATTCTGCCACATAAAGAGAAGAGAGAGAAGAAAGGCAAGGAATAAAAACAACTTCTTTTGAAAATCGATCCACAATCACCATAATAGCATTGAAACCTTTTGAAACAGGAAGTCCCGTAATGAAATCCACCGAAATATCTGTCCATGGAGTAGATGCCAAAGGAAGAGGTTGAACAGGAATAATGGTTTCTGAACCCTTGGACGTTGCACATGTAGAGCAATGAGAAACGAAGTTGGCAACGTCTTCCTTGAGTCCAGGCCAATAATAATATCTAGATAAAAGTTGCTTGGTTCTCGTTTGGCCTGCATGACCACCAAGTGGGGATGAATGAAAAAGATTAAGGGCTTCTATTCGTAATGTTTCTGGAATAAATATTTGTTCTCATCGATTTAGATAGACCTTGCTCTCTGGACTATAACACCATGGTTCCGAGAGTCTGAGGTCCACTAATTCTTGTTGGATACGAGTAAAAAATGAAGAGGAGAAAGAAGTGAGATGTTGAGAAAAACGATGAGGAGGAAGCATAATGATTTGTTTATTTGTTTCTGGTTTATTTTCCATATGATCTTGCCTTCTAGATAAGGCATCCGCCCTACCATTGGTATGGCCAGGCTTGTAACACATCTTGAAATTAAATTCTGCAAGAGTAGCTTGCCAATGAGCTTGGCGAGGAGACAAATCTTGAGGACGTTTCCAATATTCCAGATTTTTATGGTCGGTCCAAATTTCAAAAGAATCTCGTCCAATTAAATAATGTCTCCAATCTTGAAGTGCTTGAATAATGGCTAGTAATTCCTTGTCGTAAATGGGATAATTTAATTCAGCAACATCCAAGGAATGAGAAATGTATGCTGCTGGTCGCCAAAGACCATCTTCATGTTGGTAGGAAAGAACTGCTCCAGTAGCGACATCTGAAGCATTGGTTTCAATGCGAACGGGTTTGGAGGAATCGGGATAACAAAGAAGGGGTTCGGAGGTAAGAATTTCTTTGAGACGGACAAAAGCTGTCATGCATTGAGATGTCCAGTCAAATTTAACATCCTTCTTCGTGAGAGAATTGAGGGGTCTTGCTATATCAGCAAAGTTTGGAACAAAACGGCGATAATAATTTGCTAGTCCTAAAAAGGCTTGAACTTGTTTCACATTTCTTGGTATGGGCCAATTGCGAACAGCATTAGTTTTGTTTAGTTGCATCTGTACCCCCTTTTTAGATACAACCATGCCCAAATAATCGACTTGATCTTGAGCGAAGTGACACTTGGACGGTTTGAGAAATAAGTCGTGGTCATGGAGACGACCTAATACTTCGGCAACAATTTCAAGATGCTGATTTCGATCTTTTCCTTTAGTAAAAATCATAATATCGTCAATATATATGACGACATGTTGCCACATATCATGGAAAATGTTATTAACCATCACCTGAAAGGTTCCTGGTGAGTTGCACATTCCAAAATACATTACCAAAGGTTCATATGCCCCAATTGGGGTAGTAAAAGCACCCTTCCATTCGTCACCTTCTTTCATGCGAATGTTGTTATACCCCCATCGCAAGTCAAGGGTAGTGAACATATCTGCGCCATTTAACCTATCAATTAGTGTCGAAATGAGAGGTAAAGGATAATTGTTCTTGATAGTATGTTCATTTAGATAGCGGTAATCAATTACCATTCTTTTTCCGCCATCTTTTTTCCCAATAAAGAATACTGGGGATGTCTGTGGAGATTTAGATGATCGAATATACCCTTTTTTCATCTCTTTATCCACAAACTCGTGTACTTCCTTCATTTCTTCTTCTGAAAGAGGAATAATATGACCTTTTTTAGGAATAAAACTTTCCTTTAAATCCACTGCATGGTCCCACAGTTTTCTAGTTGGCATTCTTTCAGATTCGTGTTGAGAAAAGACGGGTAAGAATTCCCATAGTTCTTTTGGGACTTCTTTTTGTAATTGAGATTGCTCTTCTACTGTCACCTTTCTTGCCATGATGTGTGAATCGCAATCTGCTGTGCACCTAGAGAAGTTAATCGTCTTTTTTACCCAATCAATTTCTGGATTATGTCGGGTAAACCAATCGAATCCTATAAGAAGGTCTAAGGGTCCCAATGAGAAAACATAGGCCACAGTTCTTTTCCTATGCCATCTTCCGTTGTGTCCTTTAATCGCTATATAAATAATAACATAATTAGTGATTTTACCAATGGAACCCTCAGTTCCATCAGCGTTGAATACTGTTAGAGGTTTAGGCATCTCTTTCTCATGGAGCCCATGTTTCCATACGAATTTTTGATCTATAAATGTTACGGATGCTCCTGAATCAATAATGGCGAAAGTCAAACCACATGATTCCATTTTTAAACCTTCTTTACCCCTTACTTCTCCATCAATCTTTACACTTACTCCTAGCTCATCACGTTGTTTTCTATTAAATAATTTTGCTAGATCTTGTTTCTCTTCACTTCCTATTGCAATCAACTGTCCGTTAGTTTCTTCTGACGGAATTAAGCACCCAATATCCGGGGCCACGCTTGAACGAGATGCTGTCACGGATGGAACTCGATTCCATTTCATAGTAGACAAATTGAAAGAGTCAGGAAGATAAAAAGATTTACATACTGGGAACCTTGATCCTAGCTTATCAGATTCCCTTATTCTTTTCCCACTGCTGCCTGCTTCTTTTCTGTTTCGAAGAGATCCTGGAAATAAGCTCTAGCTTCTTCCATGCTTCCCCAAGAAGCCGCCGGGATCTCCTGAAACCTTGCCGCATCTGCCATATTATAAACAGGACCAATACCTGTTGGCTCCGTGGACTGCCACCCATCCTTATCGGGTGGAGAAAACTCCCCAAATCTCACCGGCTGCACAAATTGCGCTTGTGCACCTTGCTGTCTTTGCTGAGGTGATTGTTGCTGACTACGTCCAAAATTGTTTGAAGGCCTTGGGGCCACGGGATTATACTGTCCCCGGCAATCTCGAGCCAAATGACCCGGCTTTCCACACTTGAAGCAGGTGCGGACCGGCGTACTCACCGTCGCCGCACCTTGCCTGTCAACATCCATGGGTGCTCCTCATCCTGGTTGGAGACCCGTATTAGTGAATCGCGGAGTTGGTGTGAAGTTAGAAGGGGGTCCTTGTGGTGGTGGAAATCTTCCTTGGAACCGGGGAGCTGAGCACTCAACCGCCATGTGCTCAAAGCCTCTCCCGATCGTTCGCATCTGTTCTACTAGATCAAAGAAATCCTCTTTGATCCCTTGCATGATTGCCTGTTGGTAAACTCTGAAATGGACCTGCTCTCGTAGCAGCTTCGCAGCATGCTCGAAGCTTACACCGGCATCTTTCCTCAACACCTCGAAAGCCTGCAAATAATCGTCGATTGAGTTTCCATGATGTAGGCCTTCTAACTTCTTCATGGCATCA
>JBBPKN010000568.1:0-34949 GCA_038089275.1 Pulveroboletus cf. rosaemariae
TATTCTGGAACGTGGGTCGTGTACCTGCTCGGTACCAATATGGGACTAGCAGCCACATTCACTCACCTACTCCTTTGGAATCGTGATGATTTGTGTGGTGTTTGGACCTGGGTGGCCCCTACCGAACTTTGCAAGTTGTTGCGAGCATTTAGATGGGAGAGCATCAATTGGAAGTTTTGGATGGACGATGGTAGACGTGATCAGCCCAAGGCATTTGAAGATGTGGATCCCCACTATATGCAAATGCTCAAGGTAAGCTGCAGGCCTTATATGATCCCTGTAACCAATATTAAATGATTTCATTTTGTAGTACTCCAACACCCCAAACAACTGGTACCGCGCTATTTTTGTGGTATCGTTTGTGGTAGCTCTGGTAGTCATCTACAAGAGCGACTCCACTCTACCATGGTGGGGATTCGTCACATCCGTTCTCCTGGCGATCATATCTATCGTTTTCATTGGAGCATTATACGCCATTACGGGTATTGGCTTCTCAATCCGTGAGCTTCTTATTTCGAATAAATTACTCTGACCAGCTGAGGTTGTCAATAGAAACTTTCGTACAAATGATTGCAGGATGCTTACATCCTGGCAGGCCGATGGCTAACATGTATTTTGTTCTGTATAGCTACAGTAAGTCCATATCCATGGATAAGCATGGGTTAAATGACATCGTCTCCAGACACTGTCTCACAAGCTATTCTACTCCTCCGTGACCTCAAGATAGGCCAGTGTACGTCTTCCTGGTAATACTACCCGTGGCAAGGATCGACTTATCTTATCTTAATAGATGCGAAGCTCCCTCCTCGAGCTGCTTTCACCGCCCAGATCCTTGGTACTCTCCTTGGTGCTGTCTTAAACTATGGTGAGAGAGAGCATAGCCTCCTTTTCCCATATTCTTACAACTAACTGCATCTAGTCTTAATGAACTCCATTGTCGATAGCCAGCGGGACATCCTTCTTTCCGTCCAAGGAACAAATATATGGTCCGGGCAGCAACCACAACAATACAATTCTCAGGCTGTCGCATGGGGAGGACTTAGTAATGAGCTATTCTCTGCCGGTATGAGGTATCAATGGGTCCCATTGTCATATCTAGTTGGGCTTGCTGCGCCAGTGCCATTTTGGTTCGTCCACCGGTATTGGCCGAGGATCCGTGCTGATTACCTCTACACACCTATCCTTTGGTATGTGTCCGATGCTCACATGACAGATCTGGTTAATCTTCCTCCATCTAGCGGATACATTGGTTTTCTTGCTGCGGGCATCAATTCTTCTGTCCTGTCGTACTTTACAGTTGCGTTTGTCTCCCAGTGGTGGATCAGAACGCGCTACCCTCGCTTGTTTCAGAAATACAACTACCTCGTCGGCGCAGGTGTGTTCCTTCACAGAACTTCTATGTGCATGATCACTCATACACGGTTTGGCAGCTCTCGACGGTGGCACTCAGGTCATAGTGTTCATCCTATCTTTTGCTGTCCAGGGTGCGGCAGGCACCCCCTATTTGTTTCCTGCTTGGTGGGGCGCCAACCAAAGGGGAAATTATGATCGTTGTTTGTATCTGTTCTAGATACGTGAATGAGCATATTGCAGCATTGCATACCACAGGAACAGAACCATGTACCCTAGCGTGGTCGTCTCAGTTTGCCGTTAAAGAGACACGGCGACAAGTATTTTGTTTGGGAGCTGCAGGGACTGGCAGAAGCACATCCATCTACTCTGCATGCTGTCGATCGTAACTGCATCCTTGCGTCAGTTGCTCTCAGCGCTACTTTCTTAGCCGTGATCTACACGACATCGACTATCCGACCCAAGTGACAGCGCACAATTTCTTAGAGTCTATGCAAGCGAGAGCAGTACTCGAAGCAGTTGATGAGCAAGCTTGCCTCGACCAATGAGAAGTTTGTTCACATCATGGTTCGTTAACGAGACTTGTCACAGGGTGATGGTAGTAGTTGCCCCCATTCGTGCAGGGTCCACATTGATGAATCCCACTTGTCTCACCCGCGGTATCAGTCTTCACTTGCAGCGCCAAAGGAAACCATCCGAAACATGAGTGGGATTTATCAGGTACAACTAGTAGCCACCTTATGGTTACAAACAAGATAACTGCATTGTGATGCAGTGACATTGAGAAAGCGAACAGCAGGTCTAGAGTAAAACGTTGGCAAAAACCACCGATGTTTACCCCATCTCAGCCGTAGATGTCGATGAATTCCTCATCGTTTCATGCACAATGCAGGTCATGACCATGCTGGTATAGCACAAATCGTTGTGTTTTCTTTGGTACGTGAATCTTGTTGCCTACATCCTTGGGCTCACATTCTGATTACAACGAAGCACGAGCTCAAGCCATGACCAAGAACCAGGTGTTTCAACTTGAAGATAATGGTCAGGATTTCTATTTCGCAAAAGGACTATACCCATGGAAGTGCTCAACATCGTCCGTGGTGACCCCTAGCACTGCCGGTGACCAACGCACCTAGCCGTTACACACATACCTCTCCTGGCAGTCCCTTTACTCCACAACAGGTCCGGTCATATTTTACGACTTCCGACCCCATCAGCAGGGTCTCGTATCCCGACTGCTTTTGAGCAGACCGGGCTATGACACACTCAAACAATTTGCGAGTCACTCTATATGCGATGGCCTGGAGCACATCCATGTATGCTGCACGCGCCGAATCACCCCTGTAGCAGGTGAGTATCGAATCGGTGACCGAAACTTGTTTTAAATTACCACGTCAAGCTCGCAGTTGATATGTCCTGGAGTGTTCCGCATCGCCTGTATGTCCACCGAGAGTTATCAGACGTCGATACGGCCAAAGATTTATAGAATCGCAATCGCAAACACCTGGCACTTGCATAGATACTCAGGCGGGTAGGTATCTTCCTTTTAATACTCCCGTCCCATCCGATAATAAACACGGAAAAAAAGGGCTTTTGTCGCACAAATTGTTTCAATCCGACCTACGGGAGTGTTGTTACTGACACGTATTGATAATTTTATCCCCGTGTAATCATAGCATAACATATTATCCACCATTTCCCGGAACACCTCGCGTTGGTATCAAGATTCTTAAGCTGAGATTTCCCAATGGCCACCCACGGTGCCCTGTACCTAATGCCTCTACCTAGCAGTGGACAATCAAGCCTCTTGCGTACTTCCCGACGGCTTTGTCACCACGATGAACAAGGCACCCAGTGAAAAAGCCTCTCGGCGTCGACTCATTTCTCAACCTATAGTTCACTTCTGGCGCACTCAACCCGGTAGTAATTCTACTGAAGGCCCAAGTAGGATTTAAGACAGGCTATTTGATTAACTGCTATGGCTAATGGAAATCAGCTCTCAGCCTTCATAGCGTATATTTTATGCATGTGCGTGTGGAGTGAATAACACAGACGATATCTGATGTGCCCCTATTAGGGTCATTTTCGTTGCCGTCTATTACAATAACATCTGGAAATCTCAGAACTTCCCCTTCGTACGTGTAGTTGTGCATTACATTAAACGCCAGACAAGTGATTGTCGTTTGAAGCTATCTCAACTCTTGTTCTATGAGAACGGGTCCATCTACGATCAGATGCTGATCCTGAATTCGAATTATGAGGTCGATCCTGCTCTCCTGGCAGAACAGGGATTGCCATATTATTCTGGAACGTGGGTCGTGTACCTGCTCGGTACCAATATGGGACTAGCAGCCACATTCACTCACCTACTCCTTTGGAATCGTGATGATTTGTGTGGTGTTTGGACCTGGGTGGCCCCTATCGAACTTTGCAAGTTGTTGCGAGCATTTAGATGGGAGAGCATCAATTGGAAGTTTTGGATAGACGATAGGCGCAATCAGCCCCGGGTGGATGAGAATGTGGACCCCCATTATGCACAAATGCTCAAGGTGAGCCCTAGCTCATTTATGGTCCCAACCCGGTAATAAATATCGCGCGGATTTGCACCCTAGTACCCTGACACCCCAGACTCCTAGTACTATGCCACTCTTTTAGTGTCGTTTTTGGTGGCTCTGGTAGTCATCTACAGGAGCGACCCCACTCTACCATGGTGGGGATTCGTCACATCCGTTCTCCTTGCCGTTATATCCATCATCCTCATTGGGGCATGATACGCCATTACGGGCAACAATCTTTCGATGCGTTGGTTTATTACTTCGATCAACATCACTCTGATCTTTTGGTATGATCCCGATTTCCACTTGGCAGACTCAGTCTATGTTTCTCCATTTGGCGGATATATCGGCTGTCCCAGCGTGGGCATCAACTCCATGCTCCCATCTTATTTCGTGATCATGTTCATCTCTCAATGGTGGATCAGAACGCGCTACCCTCCTTTGTTCCAGAACTGCAATTACCTTGTCGGTGCAGGCGTGTTCCTTCACAGTGGTTCTCCGAGCATGATTACTCATGCATGATCTGGCAGCTCTCGACGGTGGCACTCAGGTCATAGTGTTCATCCTATTCTTTGCCGTTCAAGGTGCAGCAGGTATATCTCATTTCTTCCCGACATGGTGGGGTGCCAATGAGGGGGGAAATTATGATCATTGTTTGCGTCTTACCTAGGTTCACACATATGAATTTAGTCTAAGCTACTCGTACTACGCTCGTATATCGTACACCAGATGAACAGATGCATATTGTCTCCACCTGCTCTAATCAGTGAAATTTCGCGGACTGGGAAATAGAATTCAGTGTTCCCGAGTTGCGCCACCAAGGATATCCAACGATGAGCTTTCAGTGTTTGAACTTTCGCGACTGGCGGAGGCACTTTCCACCTTTCTGGGCGCTGTTGATTGCATCTGCACTTTTGAGAGTTGGTCTCATTCTCTACAGCGAATGGCATGATGCACGCTCCGTCGTGAAGTACACCGACGTCGATTATCGCGTCTTCAGCGATGCGGCACGACTCTTTTTTCACCCGAGCAAGGACAACGTCGCTCGCGGCCCGTTGACAAGTAGGTTCAGCCTGCCAGTCGGAAAGTAGGTCGTGCCCGTCCTTATGGTTCATGTTGGTGACGACTACCGCCCCTCCTAGCCCATACAGTCGCGAGACATACCGCTACACACCTCTGCTAGCAGTTCTTTTGCTCCCAAACGAGCTCATTCACGTGTCTTTTGGAAAGTATCTTTTCGCAGCCTGCGACCTCGTCAATGGAGTGCTCATACATCAGCTACTCATGACTTCCATCTTCTTACATCCAACACAGGCGCCAACCTGCGATGATGCGAAGTCACTTGACGCGCAATGCGGAAGTGAGGATACTGAAAGTGCCCCCACTACCAATACAAACGCGTGGGCCACCTTTCTTGCGGCGACACACTTACTGAACCCGCTCGTATTCAGTATCTCCACGCGCGGATCCTCCGAATCTATCCTTTGCACCATCGTCCTCCTCACATTGCACTATGCGCTCCACCATCGATGGGACGCGGCTGCCATGATGCTAGGTGTCAGTGCTCACTGGAAAATCTACCCTGTTATCTATGGCATGAGCTGTGTGACCGCCATCGCTTCCCAAACCCGACCGACGTCTGACTGGGGATTCACCTTTGCCAAATCATTGGTGTGCACGCGAACGCTTCGCTTTGCGGTCCTCAGCGCCGGCACGTTCTTTTTCCTTGGCACGTTCTGTTACCTCATGTACGTCCTTTTTCCCTTTTCCCCTCCATATCCCTTGCACCGCAGACCCACAGTTCACCACCGAGGATTGACATCGTTCACAGATGGGGATACCCGTTCTTGTGCGAAACCTATCTCTATCATGTAGACCGACTCGACCATCGACACAACTTTTCCCCGTACTTTTACCTCACATATCTCATCTACCCTGGTCAATCTGGTCCGGTCGACGATCACGCTCTTTCGCTCCCTCGACGTCTCCTTCGTTCGCCGCTCACGAGCCTCATACCACAGCTCTCCTTGTCCCTCGGCACGGGCCTGTTGCTAGGTCGACGCAGTCAAGATCTCCCGTTTGCGTGGTTTGTGCAGACGTTTACCTTTGTGTTGTTCAACCGGGTGTGCACCTCGCAGTACTTTTTGTGGTACACGCTCTTCCTACCCCTTCTGGCTCGTCGCATGCGGTTCTCGTGGTGGAGCGTCGTCGTTTGGGCTGGTACGCAGGCGGTCTGGCTTGCTGAAGCGTACAAGCTCGAATTTTTGGGAGAGAATGTGTTCTTTGGTCTTTGGCTGAGGAGTTTGCTCTATGTTGGTGGACATGCATGGACACTTGGAAGCATCATGGAGGGCTATGCTACAGGGGTAACACCATAACCTTCAGAGGTCGTGCCGTCTCCGGTGCACTGTTCGCGCTTGCGCGCCCTTATCCGCCCGGGGTTTGATTTACCACAGCGCCAACCTGTTATATATAGGAATCTAGGAGCTACATGCTCATGGGGAAATAGTCCAGCGTAGCAAAAGTATGGATTGGACGAAAGGATGCATGTATCTGAAGGAAAGTGCGCAAGACGATAACACGGGTACGTAGCGTATTATCAAGGTCACTTTGAACTCCCCTCCACCAGACTAACATCATATCTGCCAAAACACGTGAGCCAGACATTCAAGGAAACAACAAACGAGACGTACGTATTGAGAAATCCACCGGAACCCTATGGGGTCATGTTAATAGAGGACGGTGGTAAGCACCAAGAAGACACACCTTCCCCATAACCCTGCCTTTGGACAACCGAACACATGAACAGCTCAATCGGCCGAATGTCATTCAGCGGTACCTTGCCCTAAAGTATCCAAGTTAACACATAGTTAAATGCGCGGAATGGAACCAACTTTGCCAGTCGTTTGGTAGAGACCGAGGTGATGTCTCAATTCCTCCTCACTGACAGCACCGAGCGCGTCAATCTTGTTACCAAGAACAAGGAAGGGAACCTTGGCAAGTTCCTCGATGGAGAGCAACGCGTCGAGCTCGGCCTTTGATTCAGCAAAACGTTCATAATCGGCGGAGTCGACCAGGAAGACGATACCGTCGACTTCAGGGAAGTAGTCGCGCCAGAGACGGCGAGCTATGCGGGGCATGAATAACTCAGTATGTAGCGACAAGTGAGCAGAAAATAGGAGAGGTTGACCTACATACCCTGTTGGTGCCCTCCAAGATCATAGGTAGTAAATTTGACGTTGCCAATGGCTAGTTCCTCTGAAGCTAATAGGGATACGTCAGGCATAGAAGGCATACGAGCGGGCACGGTGCCTACTGGGGTGGAGTGTAGGCTGCAGAGTCGCCAGCCTGTCATTCTTGAGCATGTGCAGAAGGGTCTGTGAACAAGATAGTCAACGTCCAGACGGCCGAGCACGAGCGCCGACCACACACAGTCTTTCCGGCATTATCCAGACCAAGAAAGAGGATTTTGGCATTCTTGTGCAACAGTCCTGGGGAATAGTCTGAGTGAGAGTGGCCAATTTGAGGCATGGTCGGTTGGGTGCATACCGAGCTGGGCGAGAATGTCCCAAAACCAGTTGATTATGAACATGGTGGTCGTCGAAAGATGAGGATGAAGGGACACGTCAAATCAAACGGAGTGCGCGTTGGAGTGACGTGACAACCATTTGTCATGTATGTAACTGTCACACTCTTTATTGCAGGTGTAGGCAACAACCAAAAGCTCGAATGTAGGAGAGGTCTGACGCTCACTGCACCATGCAAAGGTGCGTGTGCTCATAATCCTCGCCGTCCTCCTTCTCCGCATAGCCGAATCGCCGCGCACTTCCTGCAAGTGGATCGAACGGGCACTGTCTACAAGGCTGCGTCGAATTGAAAGCGAAAGAAATCGTGGATTCATTTATGCAGTATCCCTGTTTGGTCATGTTTACTGCAGCCCGCTCAACCACACCTTCAAGTTGCTCATCCCACTGCTGCTCGCCTCATCCTTGGCCTCTCCAACTTTCACCCAGGTCGAGACAAATTCGACATCCCCTCCTTCCCACTCACTGAACTTGAACGCACCACCTGCACCACTGCACGTCAGGCCACCCATTTCCATTTCTTCTCCTTCTCCAAGACCCTCTACCCCGACACCACCCGACTGCGCAGCTCTCCTCTTCTCGAGTTCGCGTTCCAGAATAGTACGGACTCGGGTTATGGCGACTTCGCCTACCGAGCTGGACGAGGCACCCGGCTTGAGAAGATCTGTCTTGTGTGCGAGAACGACGAGTGCCGGCGTAGACTGCGTCGGAGGGAGTGATGTGATAGCGTGTAAAACACAATGCAAGTGTCTAGTAGCGATTGCCAAGAACATGTCAACCTCCAAGTGACAAGTAGCTGTTGAGTGCACGTACTCGGCAACAACAGAACCGTTGCGTGAAATCGTGCTACAGTCGACTACAAATGCGACAGCCTTTGCATCCTTGAGACACTCCCGAAACTGGTCCCTGATCCGCGGGTGTCCAGGCACATCAACTACTCGCAACGTCTTGGTGGACGACAGTGTCATGTAGGCCGAATTCATCTGTAACGATGTGTGCGACGGCAATGTCTGGTCGTACGCCAACTGATTTTTTTTTTCCAGCCGTCAGAGATGAACAACATTTAGGAGAGCGTGCTGAACGGACATTCGACAAAATGGCAGTTTTGCCAGAGTCGGGAGGTCCAACTAATAGGAGAGCATTGCCTCTGGACTTGGATTTTCCCCGAGCATATAAGACTACGCCCTAGTTAGCCTCGTGCGAGAGCAACTGCGCTCGATGACACGGACCAATAAGGAAAAACAAGGCGAGTGCAAGAGAAAGTAGTCCAAGGTTGGTAGCGGAAAGGCTTCCAACGAGCGGAGAGACTTCAGGCGCGGTTGCAATCACTGTCTCGTCCGAGTGGTCGTTGTCCATATGCAAGAAAGGTGTTCAGTAGCTTGGACGTGATGATGTCGCTTGGCATAATTATTTGGTTTTATTTGCAACTGGGCATTTTTGGTAAACAAGGAACAACAACCATGGCTCCTAACAAACGTTGACATACACTCGCCTACCGTATGAGTAAGTGCCTTTGAGTATAAAAAAGCTCAGGCCGGAACACAAGTTGCTTTGCGCGCGGGCCATGATGGTCAGCAACTGAGAATAAAGGTGGATCACCAATCTCGTCTAAAACTACCAGAAGGCAACGAAGCCAGAGTTACCACACATGCTTTAAGCTTTAGACCTTATAAAATTTCTATGACCGAAAGAGATGCACTTTAGCATTAACGAGTCGGAAATCAAGAACGTACTATGATGATGCAAAGGTCTTTAGAGGTCATGCAGACATTGGCACAGTACAAGAGGTTCTAGTGGTCATGATGTCTCTTCTCCAAAGAACTATTGACATTACTCCAAGCTTGAGGGAACACTCGGAGGGTACGAGTTCAATTGTTACGGCAAGTGGAAAAAAATGGTGTACGTGTACAGATAAAAGCGTCTACTGTTTAACAGAACCGATCACTGCAAACAGAATAAGCCAAAAGTTGACGAGGCGAGGGAGGACATGCCTCTTGAGCTTTGATCTACGATTCAGTAGCGCCTCCGCCAAGCGACCTTCTTTCTGAGCGCGTTTCAACTATATACCGATGTCAACCTTCCAAATGGCAAACACATAAGCCCGCCTACCTCTTTCTTGTCTTCTTTCGATGTGACGGTCCGTCCTGCGCCCCATGCCTGATGCAGGCGACTAACGTGCAACGATGTTCGATACTTCTCATGGAAGTTACCGAAAAAGAGAAAAGAGACTCACTTGACGCTTGCCTCATCGATAACAGTCATCTCCGATCCGGCCTCTCGCTTCTTTTTTTCCTCGTGGACTTCTCTCTTGTACTTGCTCTGGATTTTTATCCAAAAGCGCTCTCTGAAGCCAATCTCTTCAGAATCTCCCCTTAGTTGTAGAGCGCCACCCGCAACTTCATCCACACCGAGATAATTTTCGTATACGTTCATGAATGCTACCATGCCGTCAGACAGAACCACTGGGGTCCACTCCTCCTCTGGGCCTCGGGCTTCCCTGTTTGCGGAGACGATCCCGTGCTTGTCACAGGATAAAAACTTCCCCTCCCCAGTCCCCGTTCGAAGATTGACGGTAGGAGAACCAGCGACGCGCGTCGTCACCCATACCTGTGCGACCTCAGTCGGCTCGCGATCGAGTAAACAGGCTGACTCGGAAGTGGCTTCTTTGTCAAGGGGGTGCAAGATAATCTTGTTCCGTGTCGAGTCGAAGTTGACAGAAATAGGGGAAGGATCCCAAGGGTGCATTATGAATGTAGGACCACGTATTTCTGCTGGGGATTCCGGCGTGACCCAAGTATCCGGTGCCTCCTCCTCCTCGATGCGCCTTTGTTTGCTAGAGCCACCCTCTTCATCGTCTCTCCTCCGTTTCTTCTTTGTCTTTTCCCCTTTGAACTTCAACTTGGTTGGACGTACCTTGTCGGCAGACATGTCTGCTACCAAGTATGATGGGGGTAAGGGAGACGGCAAACTCCGAGGTACAAACTTTGGACCAAATAATCTGCTCCACGCATCCACAGTAGAGCCCGCCAACACCGTCACCGACGTCCTCAAGATCAAGATGAAGTACAACCCCGGTAAGTTCAGTCCTATTTTACGCTTTGATCAGTTCTATGCACCTTCTGCACGAAGTCGCTGTTTACTTTTGGGCGATATGCTGGATGGGAAAGAAGTAACTCAGATGGATCGATGGGTGCCTCGATAGCTGATGCAACAAGATACTCATCGTCATCATTCGCAGATGTTTCTTCCTCGCGGCGTAAGGCGCGCAAGGCGCACTTCAGCGCACCTTCGTCTGTCCGCCGCAAAATCATGTCTTCACCCCTCTCGAAGGAACTACGGGCAAAGTACAACGTAATGGGCATCTAAGGCAGTCTCCACTACTCCCAGTCTCACCACATTTTATTCATATTTAGGCACGGTCACTGCCTATCCGTAAGGACGACGAAGTCAGAATTGTGCGCGGGAAATATAAGGGTCGGGAAGGAAAAGTTACTCAGGTCTACCGCAAGAAGTGGGTTATTCACGTTGATCGCGTGCAACGTGACAAGTCGAACGGTGCATCGGTACCCATCGGCATGCATCCCTCCAAGGTGGTCATCACTAACATCAAGCTCGACAAAGACAGGTGTGTCGACGTGAACCAATTTCTTTCAGCATCACCTTATGAACTCTCTTACAGACGAGCGATCTTGGACCGCAAAGACAGGAAGTAGACCCTAAAATCCGATGACGTGGAGATGGTTGACGTATGTCCTCGCCTTTCATGGAAGTATATACCTGGCTCACATTCAATAAGTAAACTACTTGCCGCTCCTCCCCACCCTACTCTTCTCACTACATAAAACTACCCATGTAGCTATGCGACACTCCGCACAAGATATACACCATGACGAGCTGACGACGAGTGGGGTCTGCTGAAGCGCTTGAGTGAATAAGCAGCCATCTAGCATTACACGGTACAGTAATCACTCGGCAACCGTGGCATTACAAGGTGTGATGGTATAAGAATGCATGGACAACCGTTCGGATGGGTCAGAAAATCACATCCTCGTCTTTGGTGCTCAGTAAGTCCACAACAGCTTCTTCCGCCTCTGGCTCCACCACCGCAGCTTCTTCAACCGCACTTTCTTCAACTGCACTTTCTTCAACTGTAACCTCTTCTACCGTCTTCTCGACGGCATTCTCTTCGGTTGCAGCACTTTCCGTCGCAGTTTCTGCTACTGTATTCTGAGGTTGAGTCTCATCGGCCTTTGGAGTCCCATCGGTCTTTATTGACTGTGCAGGCTTCTTTTCCGCACGTATGGTAGCCTGTTTCTCGGCAGCGGTGGTTGCTGCTTGCCTCTTCTTCTTTCCTTGTACCTTCTTCAATCTAATGATCTATGAGCCACCAGCATCCGTCGGACGCACTATAAACCGAAACTTGCCTGAAAAATTCCTCGCGGTCCATCTCATCCAGTTCACTTAAGATATACTTGATTGTGTTATCGAGTCTCGGAATGATGACGTGCTCAATCGCGTTCACGCGGCGGTTCGTGGCCCGAATGACTTCGTCAAGAATCACAAACGCCGTCTGGAGTGAGGCAAGCTCCACAAGCGTCTCAAGGGCCTTGGCGTAAACTTCCTTTGCCCGTAGCACCTGTTGCCCTCCACGTCCGAGACCCGTGAGGTTAAAGTCTAGAAAGTAGAAAGGAGGGCAGACAAGTCAACGCTAAATCCACCAGACGGCACCATGTGAGGCGAGGCACACCTGAGCCAGATACACGATCCGTCTCGAACGCTGGCAAGAGCACACCCGAAACATTTTCTTGCGTCGCCTTAACACGGAACGTCGCCAGCTTTGCTTGCTCTTGGACAAGGTAGGCGATGTCGCCCGTCGCATACGTGACCTCGGCCATCGAGAACGACGCAAGCTGCATCACCCGCCCCATCTTTCGTTTAGCCTGGGATGGTTTTGTGCGTGTCAGTCGCAGGGGGTGATTAGGTGGCATGCTAAGCTTCGCACACCTCGTCCACTTTCTTGAGGATGGCTCGGAATCGCGTGGTGAGGGCATCACGCTTCTTTGCGAGCAAGGAGTGACCCGTCTCAGCCCCTTTGAGACGGAGCTTCATGTTTGTTAATGCCATCCGTGTAGCAAAGACATTCTCGCGAGGCCCTGCACCAGACATTCTTGCACGGTGTGACCTTGGAAGCACCTAGGGGATGGCAAGTAGAGGGAGCCGCGAGCGGAGGGCACTAAAATCTGAAGTGCCAGCTATCAGGATGAAAAGTTGTGTTAATGTTGATTTATTCAGTGTTGATGTCGCCGGGGTAGCTCAGCTGGGAGAGCAACAGACTGAAGTTCCGTCGGTTTCTGGAGGTCCCGTGTTCAATCCACGGTCCTGGCATTCTTTTTAGACATTTCTCTCAGCTCGAGCATTAATGCTCTTTTCATGCTTGCACTTCTTAGCAGCACCATCCATGCCGAGTTCTTAAGTACACTCAACGAGCAGTCACGGAGCAGACACTATGGAGAGTGATTGGTTGCTGTAGATCTCATTATCTGGCTTGTACGTAGTCATCAATCTTCAACAAGAGGCACACTGTTTCCGTCGCCAATTCAATCGCACTGGTAGACACAAGCAAAGGCTGCACAACTTCTTCTTCCAGAATGTTGGAAATCAAGCCCTGAGTGAATCATTATTAATAATTCCTCGACAACAAGTAAACTTCAACCCACCGTCCGGACGTTGATACCTGCATTGCGGTCTCCTAGGGCATGTCGATTGCGCAAATCAGTAACGATCGCAATGGGATTTAGACCAGCGTTTTCTGCGAGGGTGGTGGGAATCACTTCTAGTGCATCTGCATATGCCTGGAAGCAATACGCTTCCATGCCCTTTAACGACTGGGCATACTGGGAAAGGAGGCGGGAGACGTGAATTTCGGGTGAGCCACCACCACAAATGAGCGCTCTGAGAGACGAAAATTTCAACATGCTACGACGGTCAAAAATTGGGAGGTCGTACCGCTTCTTCACAATGCAACGCACAACACAGAGGGCATCGTGCAGACTACGCTCGCACTCCTCAACCACAAGATTGTTGGCCCCCATTGCGAGAATACTGACCGTGCGACCCCTGTTCTTCACACCGGTGATTTTGACGACTTTTGCTCCGGCTTGTGATGTTTCCTCGACCAAATCAGCATATCCGAGCTTGTCCTCCGTGAATGCCTCGATATCTGCGATTGGTTTACATCCCAGGCTCTTCGAGAGGAAGTCAATCTCATCACGCTCGACATCCTTGACAGCAAGAATATTGAGGCGCTTGAGGAAGCTGAGAGAGGTGTCATCAACAGCATCTCGCAAGATGGACTTTTGAATGAGAAGGACATTGCAATTCGCTTTTTTGATCTTCTTGCAAATATTGAGCAGATATTGACGACCCTCTTTGATGACCTTGTCCATTTGGCGATAGTCGTTAATGATGACGGTGTTGTCCATCTAAGTTTTGTGCATGTCGAATAGTATAGATTGAAATGTGCGGGAGACTTACATCGGGTTTTGGTGCGCTAAGCTGGAATTGAATTATACCAATCTTTGCCTTTTCTATGCGAGTTGGACCACCAGCGGAGACGATAACATTTTGATTCAAGACAACGCCATCTACAAGCTCGGTGTCCTCGATCGTACCACCGACCTTCTTCACTACCCTGACGTCCCTAAGGTCTACACTCGAAGATTGTGGTGTCACGAGACGGGTGACAGCGGCGACAGCGATCGGCGCAAGAATTGAGGAATACTGAGAAACGATCTTCACGGGAAAGATAAGACGTGCGATGCATCGTTAAGGGTAACACAGACCTTGGAGTTCAATGAAGTACTGGCTGCACGAAGTAGGCTTGCCTTATCATTCAGGTCGACTAGAATTGATACTTCAGTCAAGTACTCCACGGCTTTGACGGATGCCTTGAGAAAAGATTCTGCGACGATCGTTGGATGAATTCCCTTTGTGAGCATCTTTTCTGCTGCACCGAGAAGACTCCCTGCCAGGACAACAACAGAGGTTGTGCCGTCGCCCGCCTCAACATCTTGGGCAGCGGACAAGTCGACGAGCTGGAGGAAAAAATGAACCACCTCTGAGAAACATTGGATGTATGGTTACCATTTTAGCAGCAGGATGTAGTGCTTGAATGCTTCGTAGGATTGTCGCACCATCGTTGGTGATAATCACCTCACCTTTAGAGGTTTGGATCTACAGGTTCAATCAACATCTTTGAAATAATTTATTGAGAGATCGGAAAGTCCATACCATCTTGTCCATGCCTCTTGGTCCGAGAGATGTACGAACGGCATCGCTGATGGCTGGGTAGAAAAGTGAGCCAACACAAAGTGGCCAACACCACGAACCAACCTTTGGCAGCCACCATGTTGGACATGCGAAGTTCCATGGGCTTGCCCTATGGGCGCGTTTCATGAGGCTCGTGAGAGTGCACAGTGTCGTACGGCTCACCTTGTCGTTGAACGCGGCATTAGAGCCGGACCGTGCGGCTGTTGCAGAAGCTGTCTGTTCAGCTTTGGTGGCCATTATGACGGACAAGGACGGGATCAGACGTGACGGATGGGCTATCGACGACTTGAGGAGGGATTCTGTATCCTTCTCGATTTGGACGTCACGGCCTTTGCCGTAAAAGGAGCATTGCGTACGCTCAGCCCAGCACAACGCAGGATCCGGCCACATTCTTCCATGGATTTTGTGAGCGTCCCTTCCAGACATGCGTCGTCTCACTAACAAATACGTAGTTTGGCAATACGAATGGCCTCGGCGGTCCTGGAGGGCTATTCGCCCAGCTTGCCCAGTGGGTCTTTCCTGGTTGTCCGTGTGTTCGTGTTTTGGAATCTCATCTGCGATCACCGTAGAGGGTTTGGCGGTCCGCTGGGCCCTCGGGTTGGCCGACCCCCAGCCAGGTCATACGATGAGTATCTCAAGGCATATAGCGTAGCCATGCTCCCCGGCAGGGAACGAGAGAACTTATCCTACGGTGGAAAGAGTATGTCGCCACATCACATCTATCCACTTAATGTTCATCTTCTCCAACAACCAGTCGTCATGCCACCGTCTGCGTTGGCACACCTCACCAGCCTGGACCTTGAATCACCGTGGATGTTCCAACTCCGTAACCCCTCGAATTCTGCAGCGTCCACGCACGCTGGTGTCTTGGAGTTCATTGCAGACGAGGGCATCGTTCATCTTCCATACTGGATGATGAAGACTCTACGACTAGAGGAGGGCGATCCCATCCGAATTACTGGTACAGAACTCCCCAAGGGCAAGTTCGTGAAGCTACAACCCCAAACCGTCCACTTCCTCGAGATTTCCGATCCAAAGGCCGTGTATGTCCGCTTTTAGATCACATGTCATCTGCTCATAGTTGATGTGCGCACAGTCTAGAACAAGCACTTCGTAATTTCTCCGCGCTTACTCAAGGGGATATCATTGAGATATATTATAACTCGATGATATTTGGCTTTCTTGTGATGGAAGTTACACCAGGAGGGGGAGGCATATGTGTGCTAGACACCGATCTTGAGGTTGATTTTGCTCCCCCTGTTGGTTACGTAGAGCCAGAACGGCCCAAAGCCCCTCCTCCTGCTACAATGGCGTCAAAGCTCAAGATTGACCTTAACTCATCATCGCCAGGATCATCCCGACCGTCTTCATCGCTTGCGGGTGGATTCGTCGCGAGCGGAAATTCCACTGTGAGCAAGGGTGGCGACCACTGGGAAAGTTTCATGGGGAAAGGTGAGACTTTGGCAGGGCGGAAGACCAAAGGAAAAGGAATCAGTCACCGCGGCGTGGAAGACGTTGCTGATGGCAGCAAAATAATACGCACAAAGTTTGCTCAGCTTCTTATCGGCGCCATAGTTCACTGACATTTTTTCTTCTCCCTCAGCAAGCAGAAAATTGTCACGAGCGAGACCTTGGAATCTGAGGTCAAGGTGCCAGCAGCATTAAATCTTCCATTTGGGAAACTGTTCTTTGGTTTTAATGTCGTCCCATACATAGTTCCCGAAACCAGCCCGTTAATTTCCCCCAGTCCTTCGACTCTCCCAGTACGTACCATGTTCTAGTATGTCCGTACTCACTCACGCTCGCTCCCGTTCTCAGGTGACATTTACTGGTTCTGGGAACACTCTCAATGGTCGACTTGCCCAGACGACATCAACGAAGGGGAAAGAGAGGGCAGCCTCTACCTTGCAGTCGGAAGCCAGTGAAAAATCGTGGGGTACCGGGCAAACCCTTGGTTCGAAGACGCCAACATCGCCACATGTGCCTCCGAGCTTCCGGAGCCGTTCGCTTGGTGCTCCTGGTACCACTGCTACGTCTTTTCCAACTCAATCGCGGCCCAAACGACGTAGTCCAACCCCAGATTGGGGCGTAGATGACGACGATATCATCGAGATCGATAGTGACTGAAGTATTGGACGTATGGAATGTGAAGTGATGAGTGTACGATGTGCTTATATAGAGACAATTCAAGCAGTGATAGGGTCAACGTCGTGCAATGCAAGCGAACTGGTACATGTGTCGGGACTATTGGCGCTGGACGTCATCCAGTCAAGTGGCCTAGAGCATCACCACACCAACACCTCTTCCAGTCTGCATACCATCCAGTGCTGTAGCACCTGCCAGTGGTGTCGTCCTCCAGTTGTACAGGTAGAAATTGAGCAGGCCGTCCCCCGCACCGAACTCGAATTCGTATGAGATCAAACAATAAAGTAAAACGTGCTTGCTACAGCTTACCTTGAGATCCTCCAGGAAGTCCATGTTGTCCATCAGACTGACTGCATTAAACACATCAAATCTTGCTTTGCTGGCGATAATCACAGCATCTCCGATCAGCTGAACGAGCCGTTTCTTCAGTCTTACTTCACTGTCTTCTCCAGGTGCGAATGCGACATCGCTTGCATAGTAGAACAGGTAACAAGCTTCAACAATATCATGCTTAGGGCTATTAATCACCGTTGACGGAAGAGAGTAGAACGAGAAGAAGTCGGTCACACTGTGCGTTTCAGGGTCCTAGCAATGCTGCGTAACGGAACCTATAGTTGCGGCATGCGACACCACTCACCTCGATAACGTATGTCCACACCACCTGCCTTGACCGTCTGTTGTTTTCCGAGGGTTTATCTAGTTCTCCCTTCCCACTAAGGAACTGATGTCGCACTTCATCAGCGGTCATGAGAGGGACCATGTCAAAGCGCTGCATATATCGCGCGAACAGATCCGCCACTTCGGGAACATCCCTTTCTTCTATTTCGCGTAGACCAGGTAATGTAGTCTTGGGTTCTACCTTGTAGATCCGGATCATACGCGCAAGAGTCATGTTTCGTGGCACATAAGCGAATTTTACCTCGATGAGTTTTGGTACGTTGATCAGGCGGTGATAATACCTGCATAAGCGTGAGGTTATGGCACTTGGTACAAGCGCAAACGAAACACACTGGCAAGTTGCGACCGGGGTTGGAAGAAGAAGCCCAACGGTGTAGATTGCCTGAGCTATCCCACAGAGATTGACCTGTCGTGTGACCTCTTTGATGAGTACCGGTGTGAGTCGCTTCGAGCGCAATTTCTTGTGGACACAAAGGTAGTTGATTTCGCTCGCGCGAAAGACACTGCACGGGATCAAACTCGAGGTAGGTGGGAGTACACGGGAAGCTCACTTTTGACGTACGCGAAGGGTCATCGGCACACCGGAGATAAAAGCGACGAGTTTTTTATTCGAGGAGACTCTGACGCCAACGTGCCATTCTTTATAATAACCCGGAGGTTTGAGAGCCCTGCGATGCGTTAACTTTTCGTCGACCGCCTTGATAAAACATTAAGTATACCATTCAAGGAATTCGGCGCTATACTTGAAACGGAAGGCAGCCTCGTCGTCCTCGACATAGTTCAACGACAGTAAGTCATAAACCTCTTTGATCTGAGGCCTGGGTTGAGGGTCGAAATCCAATGGGAACCGAGTAGCACATACCTGGTTGGGGTCATTAAGGTCCAAAGTAGACCACTCGAAGTCTTTTGGCAATGGATATGGGTCTTGGCGAACGTCCTCTATTGCCTTAGTGGGTTCGATATACCCATCTTCTGCGGGTGGTTCATCACCTGTGTGATAAGACTCATTAAAAGGTGTTCTCGGACGAAGAAGATTTGACTTGCCCAGCTGAGGGACAGGCTGCGTCGCCCAAAACTTGGAAAGGACAATTACTCGCAATGAAGATGAGGTTCAAACGAGTGGGCCGCACTACCTTGTGCTCTCCGAGGATGCTCCTTCCGCGTTCAGAAGCACTCGTCTTTCCCTTGAGCGCGTCCATGAGCTTCAAGTGATTCAGTGCTTGCCTGACGGCCTCAGGGTCCGGTGAAGCCGTTCTGACACCTTGTTCAGGCTTAGCGGTATGATCGGTCACAGATTCAGGTGTCTCGTTTCCGTGCAACGAATTCGGGATTCTAGGAGCTTTGGACTTCTTCTTCTTCTTGCGTCTGGACGACGAACACAGTGCTTCCGGTGAATTGTCATTGCGCCCTGGGTGTTCTGCCTCAGACCCGGCAGAATGGTTCTCTCGATCGCTTTCGTGTGTCGTATCTATGATTTCTTGTATGGGATTCGTCTGGGACATCTTGCAGACAATTTGAACGGTGGTGAAATCGCACTAATAGTAATCTATCATATGACACAGCCACCATCTATGGTAATAGCCTCCGCCTCTTGACTCTCCCAGCGAGGTCGGCATCTTCCATGGGAATCTCGTCATCGCCCTGCGACATTGAATCTATAACTACGGGAAGCTCATCTGTGTCAGGTGGTGCGATCTTCCGTATCCGTTTACTGCTCGAAGGCCAGCTTGCTGGAGTTGCGGTTGGGGTTGAACTTGGAGTGGTTCCATTCGAGGTAGGAGATGCTGGCATTCCGTAGGAGGAAAAAATTTTCAAATCGGCAGTAAAAAGAACCTGTTTCTCTTATGAGAGCTCAACATTGTGCACATGACGCTAACCACGTACAGAGTGTGCCCAACCAGCATATTCGCCCCAAGTGTCAGCCAGCTTGCTGTTGACCTCGTTGTAAAGTTTTGGGGTCATGGAAATCTTCTTTGAACTTCCGAAAGAACGAATCCCATAGTGTTTTGTTGCGATTTGATAAACATGGGTATCGACTGGGATAACTTCTCTCTAAGCCATCGAAATTAGTATCAATCTTGGGAGAGTGAAATCCGGGGCTACCTTGTCCAAGCTCATCAGCAAAATGCAATCGGCCACTTTACGGCCCACACCAACAAACCTAAGCAGCTCCTCTCTGGCTCTCGTGGTATCCAAAGCCCTCAAGGCCATAAGCCACCTCTCTGCAACTTCAGTGGTGCAATGAACATCTGAGTCCGTCGTAGCAACGCCATGTTCTTCAACCAGCATCTTTGCTGTTCGTTGAATGAAATCTGCACGATATCCAAAGCCTAGTGACCGCAACTTCGCCGCAACCTCAGGGGCAGCAAGAGTACTCGGGGATGGGAAGGGATGATAAGTAATATCCTTCGCCGTACCGTCTGGGTCAGTAACCGGACATTCAAGAGACAAAAGGGGCGGTGAGTAATGCTTGCAAAGAGCGTGAACCATCTTTGTGATACGTGCAATGTTGTTATTCGAAGAGCAAATGAATCTATGTGCAATTGTGTCGAGTCTCAAGACCAGTGCTTTCTATTCACTCACGAGACAAGGTTTTCCCAAGGGTCCTGTCGTAACATGCGGATACCAGGGAAACGAGATCGGACGTTGTGAAAGATGGGGTCACGTTCACTCCATTCGTCGTACAGCTTGACGAGGTCGACGTCCAGCTGAAAGTAGTCCTTGAGCCAGACCAATGTTTCCTCCTCGCGATTGTGAACTTGCGCTGGGTCGAGGTGTCCGTCGGGAAAGATAGAACGATAAAAGAGGGCCTCGGAAGACTGTCTTAAGCAGACAACACGATCTCGCAGGCAAAACCGGTATTCATATGCGGGGAAAGGAGAATCACAGCTAGGCAAAATTGGATAACTCATCCACCGGAATGACTGTCCACACTTTAGTACGGCAGACAATGACAGCTGGGCCAATGAAAGGGGGAGGCACCGGAACCCTGTTGGAATGGAGACGACAGCCATGGTACTGATGGATAGTCGTGGTCGAGTTGTATTTTCGGGTGTTTATGCAAGGCTTGTCAAAGTGAGAGCCTCGTCCTGAGGCGACTTCCTGGACGGCTTGCACGACCACCACGAACTCGATGGCGACGTTCGCTTCCCCACCACCCCGGAGGACTCATAGGTATGCAACACCCCGGCCGTTGTCTGGGACGCCACCCCGACCGCGCAGGTTCGTCGGTGCTCACCGTGTCGCACCTGCGGCTACTCCCCCTCACTCGACACCAGAGTTCGGGATGGAGGCCGATGAAGCACCGACGCCTGGAGCATATTCCAAGGTAGAGAGAACTTCGAGTCAAAAGGACGCCGTATTCGCAAAAACGGAGGAGTTGATAGTTAGCTTATATGGTACATTGCCAGTCGAAGTCAAACAGGCGCTGCGATCTACAGGTACGCGTCGTCATGGATCGACTAGCTACTCAATCAATTGTATTCGTTATATACAGACTTTCTGATGGAGCCGTACACCGGATGCGTAGACATCGCCTCGGGATACACGCTCGTCGCGTCGGCAAAGACATGCTTTCTCTGGTCGCATGCCACGCTCAAGCCAACCTCTCCAAGCCCAACATGCTACATCCTTCCATGCCCCCCTCCTTCTCCCAGCCATGCACATGTCACATGTCTTGCGCCAAATCATGCCATCATCCCTTCCCGTTCGCGCTCCATCGAACCAGGTCTGGTTCTCGTCTCCCCTACCGGAGCGACGCGTTTTTGGCCTTCAATCTCGTCTGGGCTTTCAGGAGGAGGCACGTTCGAGACGGTTTATCTCCCTCTTGAGGCCGCCGGAGAAGAATACGTCTCGTGTCTTGTTCGAACCGATCCAGGAGGTCTCGGTGGGGCACCTGGAGGGTCATATGCGTACCTAGCTACTACATCCACGGGAAAGATATTTCGACTAGGAATCACCTCTCAAGGTGGAAAGCACACCCTCACAGTGCGGCTTTTCGCCCATCCAACATCATCATCTTCCCTCTCTCTCGTGCGCCTCCTAGGATGGTCAGCGCCATCCCCCACAGTACGCCCCGAGCCGGGTAATGTTGTTGCACTCGCATCATCTGGGAATGATATGTTTGTTTTAGTCGAAACCAGGATACAAAGATGGGCATTGGGAACGGAGGAACTGAGGGGCGAGGCAGATGTTGCAGAAGTTGTGCGGGATGCAATTGGTGGGGGCGTTGGCGTAGAGGATGTTGAGGGTGTTGATCTCGCTATCGAGAGGTAAGTAAATTCATGTGAGCAGTCCCAGTCCGATTAACCAAAGGATGCCAAGTCCAAATACGCTTGTACTCTTGGTTTCCTATGCTTCCACAGGGGCCGAGGAAGACCCTGGTGCAATGATTGTAGATCGGTTCAGCTTTGGACCTCGTAGGGTGTATGTCATCCTCCACTTAGTGGCACATGGTGATTCGTGGGGTGTTGATGGGGTCACCGTGGTGCCTTATGTTGCTGTGAGAGTTTCATTCAGATCAAGCTCATTCATTTTCCTTATTTTTTCAACGACACACGTTAATGATGGATTCAAACATGCTGCCAGGATGCTTTATCTCCGCCTGTACATCCGCGGTTGACACTACTTTCTGGTGGAGTGCTTATTGGAGTGTTGTTTGGGGAAGTCGTGATTTTCTGTGCTCGAGGTTTGCGCTCGCTCTTCTCTCGTTCACTATCTAGGTATCTCACTGTGTCCTCGGTCCAGATACTCCTTACCACGACCGTTTGGTACTCAAGTCTTCGAGCGACCGATTCTTTGGGCTTTCCGCGCTCACCTCGGTGATCACTCTTGACCGTGCAGACCCGAACAGCTGCATGGACACCGATGGTGGAGACGGGATAAATGAGGCCGAGGTCCTGATGGTTACAGGGGACTCGATGCTGAGAGTCTCATTGGACATAGCAAAAATACAAGAATTCAAGGCTGAGTGAGTGATAGATATCATTCTTACCTTTTTCGCCGTGGTTCCTTGTGTATGTTAATGTGCTGTGGAATAGGTCTCTCCCCAATCTGCTCGGAGCTACCTTAAAGCAAGCTATTTTGTACTCACCCATCCCGACCAATCCTTTGCAATTCATTCTCCCACCTTCACCAGTGCTCGATGGAGAGGCGCTCATGCGTGCTGCAGAGGGTATCAGCAACGCAGTAGTGGCTAGTGGTAAGCCGTCGTTCCTTCATTCTCCTTCGGGATTCGTCCTCCCATCTTGCCTTTCTATGCTGGCTGTCTGGTGTTGATCGACCATTCGATTGCTTCAGATGCCGCAATCGTCCGGCCGAATCACGATCTTACCTACCAACTGACGACGCGGAAAGAACGGTTAAGCTGGCTTATCAGATTCATTAACGATAATGGTGCCCTAGGAAAGGTTAGTTTGTTGTTCGGTCTTTTAATTGCCCCTCTGTCGTTCAAAGAGAAACGCCTTCATCACCGCAATGGCAGAAATGAATAAAACTCGTTTGGAGAATGCCCGTGCTGATTCATACGATCCTACTAGATGTCTCAAAGAAGTCGGCAACGCCTGGCGACCGACGCCGAGAAGCTCTACGCGTGCCAGCAGCTTTGGGTCAAGTTGAACGAACATATTGAGTGAGCTAACTTGTCAGGCTATCTTGACATTGAGACCGATGTTGTCCAGCGCTGGCGCAATCCATTCCCTTATCACAGATGCTATTCATGTATTCACTGCCACTCATAACTCTTCCACCTCGACTCCTCCGTCTTATCCAACGTCTTCACCGATACCCGAGCCAACCCCTACACAAGATATCACACGAGACTTCTTCAAGTATCGTGTGTTGGAAGTGGGAAGACTATTGGTATTCATGGTGGACTACCTGGGACAGCTAGAGGGGAGTGGGTATGGGGGTACTGGGGCCCTGAAGGAACTCGGTGGAGCCGTTATCGTCAGTCATATTTGCCTTTGTTAATTATCAGGGCCACATATCTGACCGGATCGGTTTTTGTTGTAGGCAACGCTCCAAGCTGCGCTTGCCTACCGGGCATATAACCTCGGCGTATATGGCGTCGAGCTTCCAATGATCAAACCATGGACGAGTAGACCCACTGTTATTGATGCGATCCTGAAACTCGTTGATTCCGCGACAAAGGTGGCCACGGTTAGTGGGGGTAACAATACTGGAAAAGATGTTGTGGATATGCTACCTGAATTGGCTGCTCTGTTGTTTGCATGCGTGCAGGAAAGGCTGGATTGGCTCGCAAGGTAAGTACTCCCCATTTTCCTTCTATACCTTTGTTAAGGTGTACTTTGTTGGCCCTAGCTCGATGGCAGCTGATGATCCAAACTCGGAGAGGGACAGACAGGAGCTAGAAGACAAGTTTGCGCAACTTAGACCCGAGGTCCTTGAGACTTTACGTGTGTTGCATTTAGAACATTGTCATCTGTCAAGCTTCCCTGAGTAGGACTTCCTTACTAGGTGTAACTTCGCACCTCCAGCAAGCCCTCGCCCTTGCAACTACCTATACTGACTTCCCTTGCCTTGCCTCGCTTCTCCTTCGCCCAACGCCTTACCCCCCTTCCTCAAATCTCCAGGCACCCCTCATTAAAAATTACCTTGCCCGATATGGCGACGAGTTTGGTAGCGAGGTCGTGCGTTGGTGTGTCGAACAAGGCGAGGCTCGTGTCATCTTTGCAGAAGAAAGTCTATGGGGCGCTATCATGGACAAGCTCTTCGTAACAGACAAGAAAGGGAAGGGAAGGGAAGGCGACAAGCAGGTAGCGAGGTCAGAGTTCAATGCCATCGCCTGGGTCAACGACATGGGGAGAGACAGGTTTGGAGACGCGAGTGGGAGACTGTTGGAAGAGGCAGCAGGGGCAAGCAACCTTGAAGTCAAACGTGTACGTGTCTTGCGTCGTTCTGGTCGTTTCATGTTCTCATCGTGTCCTTACCTGTGGTCGCGCTAACTTACGCTCGTTGGATGGCTAGCTTATGCTCTCCCTTGGAAAACTTTCCCAGCTGGCAAACCTGCAAGAAGGTGGGACACTGAATGAAACGACGCTGGATGGTACGACGCTGGCATACTTTGGAGCCATTGCTCTCCGGATTTGACGACCTTGATGGTAGCGTTTCATGATGGTTTGGACTTTGTCGCCGTGCAGGAAAAACTGCTTGCAGAGTTCCAGGGCATAGTGAGCACTATGCGCGGAAAACAAAAGAATAGTCTGGATGCGCAGGTGGACGCTGTCTTGTCTGCAAAAGCGAGGAAACTCAAGGAAAGTGAACGAAAGGGCCTCATTATGGTATGTATCTGCGCCTGAGATGATTTGTGGCACTCACAAATTATCGACGCGAATAGGTGCTTAAGAACCACGTAAGGGAAATGTTGCAGGGGAGAGTACTAGACGTTGAAGGTGTAGTGGATGTGCTGACGCTCAAAGATAACGTGGACAGCATCGATGACTATGCGACTGCATTGCAACTACTTGCAAGAGCCGACGTAAATTCTCCTGTATTTTGTCCACTATTGGGACACTGAGTCCGTCATTTAGGGCACACCGGATGTTCGACGACTATCGTCATTTAGAAGAGCTTGGTGCCGAGTGTACTATCATGACGAGTACGTGTGCTACTCTCCTGACATGCCTCTTACTCATAATCCTGCCTCGCAGTTGGGGTATCATTCGCCAAACAACCAACGTCACCGATGCTCAACTAAAAGCGCGCTTCTGTGCGACTGCATTGTACCACACCCTCGTTCTCATCCTACCAATGATTGCATCGACCCCCCCAAACGAATCATTGCCAGAGGGCTTCGACCTCGACCCTTCGCAGTGCCTACCCGTTCCGCTCATGCCGGAAACGTCATCACGATTCTCTGGTATGCTAGTTGAGATGGTGGGCGAGTTGGCAAGAGACTTTAGAGCCGAGAGTTCAGTGGTGGAGAAAATGAAATTGGAGGATGTCTACTTCAGGGTGAGGGAGTTGGCCATAGAAGAACTAGGATACGAAATGCGGTGACAGTGGGATTGTGTAGTTGGGACCCACATGGCACCTTGTATACATGTCAAAGTTGGGGCCCGGAATCTCATCCGACACTGTTCAACACATCGTTCTGCCCGTTGAATCTTCGTAGAATGTGTCGCCTAAAGCGTTGGTACTCTACACGAGCAGCGAGAAGGATATTGCTCCAATTGCGCTTTTGCCATTCGGTGGCATATTCCTCCTGTCTCGTTCTTTCCTGCATCACCCATTTCTTGTAAAACTCTGAGAGTGTATTTTCACGCGTCTCAGCTGAGGCAGATTCAGGAAGAGATGCCACGACGGACTGCTTGGCTGCTTCAAACCGAGAATTGCTCTGCGCATCGTAGCCGTGAGCACACGAACGGGTTCCAACATGATGTATCACAACGTACATCTGTCCAGAAGTTGTGGTTGAATGCGTCAAGTTGTTCTCGGGCAAGCTTGTACTGCAGCTCTAGAGCATGGTCGTGGGGGATGTCGGCGAACTCGTTGAGAGAGTATGGGTGGTTGACATGCGAATTGAGCTGTCTTTGGCAGTGCGATGCTGGCGCTGGGTTCATGTCCCTGTAGATGATGGGGCGGAGGTTGGAGATGGGATCGTTGGGTCCGACTAGATGTCGAGACGCAGAAGAGAGATGGAATGAGCGGGACAGAGGAGCGAGGGACCAAAGGTGCAACGTTTTGCGCATTGCTGTGGGTCGTCGATGGAACGAGTAAGTGCACCCGAGGCATCATCCTCGTTGGGGATTGACGGGTCAGGTTGCTCTACTTACACCGTGCCATATGGACTGTCTTCTCTCCTGTCACTTGGCTCCCGAATGTCTTCCGTGGCAGGACCCAGCGACTGGGAGACTCGCAGTTCGTTTCGTGATCACCGACTGATCGCACGCTTCTGATGCATGGTCATTCTGATGGCACTAGGGGCAGTGCCGCGCCTACACTCTCGTTGCATTCCCGACATTATTTTCCTTTCCTTTGAGCTACTACTTTTCGTAGACTAACCAGACTATGCGACGACTCCCGTCACTCGTCTTCCATGCAGCTGCCACAGGTATCATGACATGGGGGTGGCTCAGTCTGAACGAGCAGGGTGAAATAGTAGAGTGGATGAGGGGCCAAAAGGGTGGATATTCCCAGTTTCTAACGAACCAGGGGTATCGTAGTTCTTGATGCCTGACTGAGCAACATGGGGCTAACTTGGGACCTGTGACTAGGCTGGCCATCACATGGTCATACATGGTCGTCAGTCTCTTCTATGACTTGTTACCGTCCGCAGCGGGTGAGTGTCTCGTAACGAGAATGAGTCCATGACAGAACTGATGGGACAACGCCAGTCCGTGGTGTCAAGAGGGCACTCTTGATGATATCGTTGCCGGTAAGCGAACCTTTTTTCTCTCCGCAGGCCCCAAATCCAAAACTGACTGGTACCTTTTCGCCGTAGTTGGGATTCGTCATCTCGTCCATCTACTGGTCCCTCTTTTTCTGTGCCCCGCACCTCATCATGCGTCCCAGGGGTGAACCGGAACCCGTGCCGGGTGCCATACCACCGCTCATGCGTCTCCCCGTTACGACTGACCTGGCCTTGCATGCCTCGCCTTTATTCACCCTCTTGATCGACTTTTTCGTCCTTGAGCCCAAGTTCTCAAAGACAATGGCCTACAAAGTTGCGCCAGTGGCCGTCATCGCATTTACTGTCTGGTATGCTACCTTTGTAGAATATTGCGCTACGTTCAACGGAACATGTGAGTTGCTTTTTCTCTTCTCATAGCTCTGAGTCTGACCTCTCGTCCGTTACGCCTGATTCCAGTCCCATACCCATTCTTGACCTATAGCCCTTTTGTGGTGCGTCTCTTGATCTATACCACCACTGCGGCGATAGCCCTAGGTTGCTTATCGACGCTCAACACGTTGCACGCATAATCACGAGCACGTTGGCACGTTCTACGTGAGGAATTTTATGGACCGTATGGTAGACAACCGTATCAGCTACGCCTACATACATCGGTCCCATGATTTTATTTCGTCTATGATCTGTCTCGGTCAGGCGTTCCTGTCGTGTCAGCGCGAGTTATGTTATGACCAGCAACTAGCAAGTCGTGTCCATGCGTTTATTCTCTAGGGGTTGCCACCACCTGTATCATGAGACACACCGCACAACCACGGTGGCGAGCAACGGTGATTCCGGCCAAGGACGCACCCAGATGGCTATCAATGCTGATGACGGCTATCCCTGTTCCTACGCTGCGTGTGCTAGATCGTCGTCGTATCTTGGAGCAATCGGTATCTAAACGGTTGCATGAAGGACCCCCGAATCTGAATTCTGACAGGTCACCGGCGCGGAGGGCAACGAGAGGAGATAACGATATGATATTTGCCAACGAACGACGTGCTTAGTTTGACCGGCCTAACCCTATGAGGCGGGACAGAAAAAAAAAATTGCAAACCGTTCCGAGCAACCGTGATAACCGTGATAATCAGGATGCCACCCAGACCAATCGTACCGGGAATGAGAACACAGCGCACGACGGTCGAGATGATCATGGATCTGACCACACCAATTCGGGTGCGATGAGTTCAGGGGATGATCGACTTGTCAAGCGTGCCCCATTTACAGTAGAACTATCAAATCGATGGGCAGGAGATCTGTCAGAGTAGCACATGCAGTGGTAGCAGGTGGTTTACCGAACAGAACGAAAACGTCTCTGAAATTCCATGCTAGACGAGATTCGATTGCAAGTAAAAGAGCCGGAAATGGGGCCCTATCTGAGAACGTAGCAATTCATCGCATCGGGTGGAATCACGCATCAAGGGCAACGATGATACGCGGAAAAAACGGACTTCCCTTCCGGACGGTTGAGTGATCTGCAGGGTCTTTGGGTGGCTATGGGTAAGAAGCAGGACACTGATCGAGGCAACGCTCGTTTGCACACCGTTGGAAAAACTTGCACTCCAGTCAAACCACATGATGGGGTTGCATATGACGACCCAGTAGCGACAAGGTCCCTTGCAAGGTACAACGTCGGCGGAAGTATAGCAGAGTCATGTGCACTCCCCAGCTGATTCCGTGAGAAAAAAAGTCCTGTCCAAAAAGGTCCTGTCGGTAGACGGGGCATGTGATATCCTGTTAGCATGGTGACATACCGATGGTGTTGATCCAGTTGGGTGAGCGAGAGGGCGAGTGACCGCAGCAGCGTTCCTCCGATCAATGGATGATTCCTTGGTAATGTGAGCATAGAGTGCTCGACAACGCGGTTGGGGCATACAAACAACCCCAGTCATAGAACATACCTGAAACGAGACTCGCCGAGGTTTCCTGTCCAGCCACCGAATGGATTTGTTCCATATAAGCACACACAAAAGCCCTGGACAAGACTCGCAATGTAGCAGACGTGGAATCGTTCGTTAAATAATAAAGGTCTGCAACTGTCAACACGAGACCGCGGAAGGGTAGACAGGGCGGACTGTAGCTTGATAAACGCCGAATCATGCTGTCCACTTTTGTTTCTGGTGTGAACACGCGCACCACTTGCAACATTAACTGGCCACGCCTCCCCGAGACCGTAAAACTGAACCAACACTCTGTTATGCCAGTAATTGTTAGTCCGTATCGCTCAGGGGATTCGAGGGAGAGATGGCCGCCGACAATTGTATACCATGCTGCAGCGTCACCTCAACAACTGGACAAATGCAGCTACAACGCTTTGGCCTTGTCCAAGTGCCAAAATGGCACGCGACAGGGTCTCTGATGGCGTCTGGATCGGGGATGGAGTAGAGGGTGCATATATGCCAATGAGGAGATTACGGTGGTGACCCTGACCGGTACACCGATCTGCGGCCGAGGGGAACGCAAAAAACTTTGCAGATGGACCAACCGTGCGTGCAAGGGTGGCAGTTGAATGGCTTGGGAATCGCGACGGTACGTGAACTGGCTGACAGGCTATCGGAGGTTCAGCGCTTCAGCTGCGAAAATGACACGGTCATTGCCTACCCGTCCGATCGCGGCGGCCCAGTCATCGAGTATGACCAGTCTTCCTGAGCCATTGAGGTCGCATGCAGTGGAGTGCACTGCGTCGAGTTCGTGGTGTTGGTATCTACAATCACTAGACTTTCGTGATGCACGAGGTGGCGGTAAGTACTGCGGACGTTCGCAGTGCATGAATCTCGTAATGCATCGTTTTTGCTCTGTGCATCATGGGCTGCTTCCGTGTCTACTGCCACTGCGCGCGCAGTAAAGGAGGGATGCTTGCGATTGTCGGTGTTGTTCAATCGAATGACAAAACCTTCAGGACAGCCAAAACTTGGCAACAGGCGCAGTGCCCGTTCTGGTGGGGGCTTATCACCTCGGCGTGCACTCCTGCTCCGCTCCCACACGTCACTGCGTCGTCCATCAATTTGCCCAGGGTGCTTCAATCGCAATTTATATTCGCTTACACGGTGACCGCCAGAAAGACCTAAATGGGTACGTTATCCCTGACGCTGGGAAACTCACAGACGAAAGCAAACGGGCATATGACTCTCGTTACCGCCTCCTTATACTGTCATGTGCGACGGAGGTAGGGAATGCAGTCACGTTCGAGACAATGAACTTTGCTGGATGTGTCCAATATGACCAATAGAATCCTGGAGTCCAGACCAAACTCATCAAAGAGGTATTCACATTCATCACTATCGTGAACTTTTTCATGGAGTGGGTGAGTGATGCGCACCCACGGGTAGAAGACCATATTGAGCTAGGTCTCAGGTCCTACATCTCCCTCCTACCGACTTTGGAGGGAACTCATTACAGCGTGGTGGTTTGTATGATAAAAGGTCGATACAGCGACCGTGAAATACCCCTCGATAAATTCTGCTCGTAGGACGGTTTAGAGAAACGGCCGATCAGAAAACAGCCAACAGTTCAGGCAAGACCCGGCGCGTACATGATTTCGTGCTTGGAGGTATAGGCTGGAGCTCAGAGTCTGGATGCTGATCAAGATCATCCTCCCGGCGCGTGGAGACGAGCGTGAGCGTGCGATCGAACCCGTGGTTAGACTACCAATCGTCACTCTCGGCACGACCTCAAAAGCAAGTACAGCCACGTACGAGATCTCTCCACGTCTCTTCTTCATCGTTTTCGGTCTGCAACTGGTATATCTGCATGAAGCCCTTGAGGCTGGAGGAAAAGTACGCAAGGTTTCATCTGCACAAGCCTGAGTGAAAAGACGGACGAGGACGTACGTCAGACCACCGTCGTCGGTCACATCGAGAAATTCGACGAGCTCTTCCTTGGTCTCTTGGGAGAACGGCGCGCCATTCGTGTCGCATGCCCATGCATCCAGGCCTCCCTGGGTGAGATATGCACCTTCTGGAGGTGCGAGCAGCGAGATACCATGTGTCTTGTGTGAAACCGCGAGTGGGGTAGGCGTGCAATATTTCGTAAAGATGTGTTGTAGACACGCTTCCAGCTGGGACAACGCAAGCCTCGTGTGTCAAATGCGAAATCGCGAACATGTTCCGTCGCCCACCTTTTGTGATATCGCCCCATCGTCGTCGAGGAGCTGGGCATCCGGCTGGGTGTTACGTCTCCCTTGTCGGGACGATGGCTCGGGCGTCCCTGGGCGGGGAGACTGCACCCGTGAGTCGACGTACGAGCTCGAATTGGTCGCGGAGGACATCGTGAAAGGCATGGTCAGCACCGATCACGGACGATCGAGCAGAGTCTCGCGCCGGTCGCGTCTGACGATGAGCAAGGGTCTGGCGGTCACGTGCCAGTCTCGCGTTCCCAATCAAAGTGGTGCTTCCCGCCCATCTCTCCGCCATGGCTGGCAGTGCAAGAGCGGAACCCCTCTCCATTGAGACGCTATTGCAAAAGCAAAAGGAGGAGAAAGATGCTGCTGCAAAAGTGCGTCAGAGTCAATGCTTTGCCTGGGCACTACTCATCCGAGTTTCGTCTGCAGCCCAAGTTTCTCTCCAAGGAGGAGCGCGCCAAGGTTGCGATTGCTAAACGGGCCACTGAGCTCAAGGAGCAGCGTGAGCGCGAAGAGAAAGCGAGGTGGGACAGAGATGCGCTTGAGCGAGACGCGGAAGCGCTGCGTCAACGTGAGAGAGACAGGGAACGGGCAGCACGATATGGGGGCACGACTCGTCGTAGGCTCTTCTTCTATGGTTCATCGCTAAATATTGATTGCATGGTACAGAAGACGACAAGGAGAGGTATGGTCATCCGGAAAAGGATAGCCGTCACGGAAGACGGGAGGGAAGAGGTAGGAGCAACCAACAGGATGACCGTCGTGCTTCGCAGACCGCCCAACTGCCTCGGAGCGGCTTCGAAAACGTCCCGACTGGCCCACGCGCAGATCGCATGAAACCTTCCAATGTTCCGTCATCGAGTGCGACCCCAACCCCAACTCCTGCTTTATCCACGCCTTCCGGCAACGGCGTGCTTCCCGAGTCTAGTACGCCACATGTTCCACCCATGTCAGAGACCGACCTCTCGGCCTTGCGAGATCGATATCTCGGAGTGACGAACAAGAAGCGTAAAATACGGAAGATGAACGACAGAAAGTTTGTGTTTGACTGGGCGGAGGAAGAGGACACGTTTGCATCCGATTCGCCTATTGCCGTGGGTGCCAACAGACAAGGTGCACAGGTGATGTTCGGTCGTGGGCGAGTAGGCGGGATTGACGACGGTGGGGCAACATTCCGCGGTACTGGCACCGAAGCGAATCTTGCAGATGCCATGGAAAGGAGGAAGGCGGCAAAGAGTGGCATTGACGAACGGCACTGGTCGGAAAAACCACTTTTGGAGATGAAAGAGCGAGACTGGCGGATATTCAGGGAGGACTTCAGTATTGCGGCACGAGGTGGGCACTTGTTTTGCAGCATTCAGACGATATGTCGACGTTCTTTCTCTGCAGGTGGTTCCATTCCCCACCCGTTGCGTTCCTGGGCGGAGTCTACGATACCACAGACTATACTGGATGTTATTGAAAAGATTGGTTACAAGGAACCCTCCCCTATTCAACGACAGGCTATCCCAATCGGTCTGCAGAACCGGGACATCATTGGTATTGCTGAGACAGGTGCGTAAAGTCCATTCGTGTCTGTGGACAAACTCGCGGAACGCTGGTCTAGGTTCTGGAAAGACAGCAGCGTTCGTCATTCCCATGCTTACTTTCATCTCGAATATGCCTCCTCTCACGGACGAAAACCGCCACCTTGGGCCTTATGCGTTAATATTAGCACCTACTCGCGAACTGGCACAACAAATTGAGACTGAAGCTCGCAAATTTGCCGGACCGTTGGGATTTACTTGCGTTTCTATCGTTGGTGGTGTGCGTCGACCAATTCGCTGTCACATTCTCTGTTTGACTTGCACCACGACAGCGTGCGGTTGAAGAACAACAGTTCAACTTGCGTGAGGGAGCGGAGATTATCATCGCTACACCGGGTCGTCTGAAGGATGTCATTGAACGGCATGTCATCGTCCTTTCTCAGTGCCGCTATGTTGTGATGGACGAAGCGGACCGCATGGTTCATCTCGGATTCGAGGCAGACCTCCTCTTCATCCTTGACAAGCTGCCTGCTGAAGTGATGGAGGGGGAGCCAGAGGATTTTACAGTGCGGGATACCATGGACGTCGATGGCGAGGAGGGTGCTAGTATGACGGCCAATGGTCGTACTAGAGTCACGACGTTGTTTTCAGCGACGATGCCCCCTGCGGTGGAGCGCCTGGCGAGAAAATACCTGAAGCGACCAGCGACAATTACGATTGGTGAGGCGGGACGAGCTGTTGACACGGTCGAGCAACGGGTCGAGTTCGTCATTGGCGACGAGAAGAGAAAGTAAGTGAACGCTATCAGGTGTTTGACCGTATGACCGAGCCGTCCATGCAGGCAACGGATGCTGGAGATTCTCAACAGCGGGATGTTTGCGTCTCCGATCATCGTGTTTGTCAACCAAAAGAAGACGGCGGACATGGTGGCCAAGGATTTGTCGCGGGCTGGCGTAGGCCTCGTTTGTAGGTTATGTCGAACCCGGCTGACGTGGTGAGTTACAGTGGTCTGCGGCTACGCTGCACTCTGGCAAGACCCAGGAGCAGCGCGAGGCGTCGTTGCAATCTCTGCGGTCGGGAGAGGCGGACATCCTGGTTGCTACTGACCTTGCTGGACGCGGTATCGACGTGCAAGATGTGAGCTTGGTCGTCAATTATCAAATGGCGGGCACGATCGAGGCCTATGTGCATCGGATTGGTAAGTAGGGGGGAGAGAGGGTGTTGAACCGCTGATGTATCGTGGCTGCTGCGCAGGTCGTACGGGCCGTGCTGGAAAACAAGGTACCGCAATCACCTTTTTGTCGAACGACGACGATGAAGTAATGTACGTGTGTTGTGCCACGGTGAGGGATCGGTTCGTTGACGGGTTCTTCTGTTCGACAGATATGACCTCAGACAAGGTACGATCATTTCTGTGCTCTCGAGGGACGTTTTATGCGGGCATCGCGTCTCCTTTTCCCCCCACCATCTATCGGCTCCCGTTCGCGTCCAGCTGCACCTCCGTTGCGCTTGGCCATGCCTTGTGGAATTCTTTGATCCCCGCTCCTGTCGGCGGGGATACATCGCGTTTGAGCAGACTCGCCGAGACCCTCGGTTCCGGTGCCTCAGCGTCGGAGACTGTGTATTTCCACCCAGGAAGCCTTGTGTGATGGCTTGGTTTTGGGGCTCAGGCGTCCACGCGGGTGGTGCCAGGCAGGGTCTATTCAGGTTTGACTCCGTTTAGCTGGCTGCCACGGCTGGACAGGCATGTTGACGGGTGCCGTAAAGTGTGTTACGGTCGTATCGAAACACGATACCCCACATCTCCCCACTCTTTCCCCGCACTTCTGGACGGACGTTTCCCTCGCCTGTTGATTGGGTGCGCTGACGTCGGTTATAACAGAGATATCGAAATCTCCGGTGTCAAAGGTACCACCCGAACTGGCGAAACACGAAGCAGCACAACACAAGGTGTCCAAGGAGATGAAGCGGAAGAGGGATGCGGAGGATGTCGGGTGAGTGGGAGTGGACGGAACAGACCCCGTTCGCATGTACTAGCTAGTCCTGGACACACGCGCAGTCGCTTGTTTGTCTGATCTATCATGGGGTGCTGGCAGATCCCACGTGGATGATCGGTCCGCTGACTCGGCATGCTTGGTCATCCTCGGCCGACTTCCCACCGGTCCGGCTACCCGAAATGGTAATGTCTGAATGCGCTGGGTCCGACGCCAACTCGGACTTGGTCCACTCCTCCACACAATGCTGTCAGCGCGT
>JBBPKN010000569.1:0-34945 GCA_038089275.1 Pulveroboletus cf. rosaemariae
TACACAATATCCTCAAAGGAGTCATAAAGCCTCACTCCCATGACTAGGCTTGACTCTCCTTGTCCTGCCTGTCCCTCCTGTTGAGCATAGAGACAGTCTTATTACCCACTCCAACATCTATGTAAATTGGGACAATGGAGAAGTGCAAGGGCACACCCCATAAGATGAAGCCAAGTCCCATTCAACCATTGAAACCCTTCCTAGATTTCCCTGGAACTCTCTGGAGCACCCCAGAGTTCTGATCTTCCTCCAGTGTCAAGGGTTTCATTCAAAAAAGAGGAACTGATTAAAAGTATACTCATCTTGATATAGGTTTTAACAGTCTCTTTTAGTAGGGATGGAAAGTTTTAACAGAGGCACTGGAAAGCAGCATAACAAGAAGCATTGAAATCCCAATGAGCAGACTTGTGGGTGAGGCAAGTCAGGAAAACAATAATATTGGAGTAGCTCTGGATAAAGTGGTGATAGAAATTAGTGAAACTGAGGAAGAACTGGATATTCTGAATCTTGCAAGGCTCAGGCCAATTCAGAATGGATTGAATCTTTTCAGGGGACATTATGAGCCTGGAAGAAGAGAGCAGGTACCCAAGATACTTAGTGGAATTGGTATAGAATTCACATTTCTCAGGTTTGGCAAAGAGGCCATGTTTCCAGAGGCAGTGGAGGACTTCTCAGACATGCTTAGTATGAGATGTTCAGTCAGTGGAGAAAATTAGGATATCATTCAAATAAATGATCACTGAAATATCAAGAAGATCAGTAAAGACAGAATTGATAAACTGCTGGAAAGCTGCAGGGGCATTGGTAAGCCCAAATGACATGACAAGCCACTTGTAGGAGCCATAGTGCATATGGAAGGAGGTTTTCCACTCATTACCCTTAGCAATGTGAACTAAATGGTAAGCATGCCTAAGGTTGAGTTTGGTGTAGATAGTTGCATGGCTTGAAGCATCAAGGAGATCAGAGATGCATGGAAGGGGGTAACAGTCTTTCTTTGTGATTTTGTTGAGTCCTTGGAAATCTACACATAACTGAAGGGATCCATTCTTCTTCCAGATGAAGAGAACAGGGGCAGTGTGAGCAGATATAAAGGGTTGGATGAAACCAGTAGCAAAATGTTCATCTAGGAAAGTCCTGAGCACTTCAAGCTCAGAGAGTGACAGGGAATAGGTGGTGCCAACAGGTGGTAAGGTGCCCTCTTCCAGATCAATCTTCAGATCAAACTTGTGATGAGGGGCAAGAGTAGATGCCTTGCTTTTGCTAAACACATCAGCAAAGTCATGGTATTCCTGAGGAACACTGGAAAGGTCACCTGGAGAAGAAACAACAGAAGTGGAATAGAGATGACTCTTTAGAGGTTGGGGCTGCAAATAGAAAGGGACTGAGCCATCAAGGGTACAGGTGCATGTAAATGCTAATGAGCTGAGTAGCTTGATCAACAGAGGTTTGGAGTCAGGGGAACATGGTGAATTGGGTTTGGATTCAGCTTGGGTCAGAGAAACCAGAGGCTGTGGAGGTAAGCTCAGGGGTATTGGCATATTTGATTTGGATGATCAGAACAATATATGACTTGATACCCAGTTAATCAACAGATTGTAGCAGGCAAGCCAGTTGTGTCCTAGAACAAGAGAACTAGATCCATCCAACAGAGTGACATAGAATGTTATTGGAGTAATATCACTGGTTTCAAAACAAACAGAAAGATCAATGGCATTCATAATTATAGAATTAAAAGAGCCATCAAAAAGTCTAAGCTGCAATGGAGGAATGGAATAAGTTGGAAGATTGTAAGTACTAACTAACTTGGTGTCTACAAAGCAATCTGAAGAATCAGAGTCAATCAGGGTGGAAAACAGAGGAATTTCTTGTGAAACAAGAGTAACAAGAGGCATAAGTGAAGCATTATCTAAAAGAATGGACATATTAAGTCTAACCTTCAGTAAAGCATGGGAAGAATTAATGCAACCTCCAGCTCATGTGAAGTCATGGAGACTGCAGACTATTTTTTCACCTTTGAAACAGAGGCCTCTGGTTTGGTTTCTGGAGCGGAGGTTTTGGCAGCATGAGCTTTGCCCATCTTGGAGGAAAACTTGGGGCAGTTCTTTGCTATATGCCCCATGAGACCACAGAACAAACAGAGGTGATTCTCCAGTTGATTCTTGTGTTCTTCAGTAGTAAGCTTACCATCCTTACCAAGCTTGGATGATAAGTCCTATTTCTGGGGAACAGTCAACTTGGAGAAGCCAGAGGAAGTAGCTGACTTGTTCCTTGATTCATTAGAGCTGGAGGTCAAAGCAGAGGATATGGCTGGTTTATCAGATGATTTGGATGGATGAGATGACTTTCCTTGTCAGCTGATTTCAGATTTGTACTCCCAGTAATAAGCATCAATGGTCTAAGCCACCTAGCACAGCTCAATGAGTATTGGTGGCTTGCCAATGTGGGAAAGGTCATCTTTGATGCAGTCTGGAAGACCATTATAGAGAAATAGTGGCAGAGGGCACCTTCTTTATAACCCCAGACTTGAGATGCAATTCTGTTAAACTCAATGACATATTTGTTGATTCATTGACCATCCTTCATAGTCAACTGGTCTAGCTGGTGCTCTGCATCTCTGACCAGGTCATGGGGTCTGAAGTTGGTCTGGAGTTCCTGAACAAACTCCTTATAATTGTCCATCCACAAGGGGCAGAAGTTAGGGTCTTCAGTAAGAAGAAATTTAGGCTCAAACCATTCCAATGCCATGCCCTTAAGGTAGGACTGAGCATAAGTGACCTTGGCTTGATCATTGGCAAAGGCTTTGGGATAATCCTAAAAGTTTAATTCACATTGCACCAGAAAAATGTGGAGCTTCTGGGGGACAGTTCCATTGAACTGGTCTGGTTCATGTATTTTAGTATGCTGTGATGTTTCAGAGATACAACAGGAAGAGCAAGCTAATCCATGAATGGTGCTAGTGAGATTGGTGATAGTGTCATGGTGAATGGGAATAGGTTCTGGATCTGGAAAAGGTTCAGAGTCATTCTTTGAAATATCAGAATACCCATCAAAGGGGTTATCTCCAGGTTCATCTGGTACTCCTGGCTGAATACCACAGTTGTCAGGGGTATGGGGAGGTTGAGGAACCTTGGAACCATCAGGGGCTTCATCAACTGGAGCACTAGATGTGAATAAGTGGGAGGGAGCAAGAGCCTGTGAGGCTGAGCCTGGGGTGCAGTGGACAGAGAAACTCTTGAACTAATCTAGAACAGCATGAGAGTGAGCTCTGATTACATGGATAGATATGATAGCAGTACCAGCACAAGTGGGAGTTTGAATATACTATTATAGACATTGCAACATACACCAGGGGTACTCTAAATAACTCCAAAGTGGACAGGGCTTGGCTTCACCTTATGTGGTGTGCTCTTATGCTAGTACTGGGTACCCTGATTTATGGAGGGGTTGGAAACTATTGGAGGTCCAGAATAGGCTGTAGGGCTTTTTCCAACAAGAGATATGTCATCAAGTTATGAAGTAAGTTAAGAGACTTAGGATAGGGTATGATATCAAGTCATGAGGCAGGAGGGGTCTGAGGGGATCATAATGTCATGTTATGGTTGATATTCAAACTGAAGTACAAAATATAGAGCTATAGTACTTATATCTCAGGGAAGCAGATTATCTAAGGAGGGAATGGAGATATGAAAGGAGTTGTCTCATAAGCAAAGCAGGTGCCAATGCATCCTGGATACAAATGGAGATGTCAGAGGAGACAATGTCAAATAATGTCAAACTAAAACTAAATGATGACAGGGAGAAGCATGATACAAAGAAACAGGAACAGGAAGTGAGGTCAGAGGAACTATGGAGTTGTATCAGAATAGTATGGAGTTAGCATAGGTAAAGTTGAAACCAATCATTAGGTGAAAAAGATGAAGGTAAAGAGAACTAGGAAATATGCAGCTTAAAGCATGAAAGCAACCAGAGTTGCACTGGAGACATAGTGGAGTTGACCTGTTGACATGGGATATGACACTACCCTTACCACTCATGCAGTAACTGATCCCTACTCATATTAACTGCACCCATCTCTGGTTATTTCTGATTGCCTTCATCTCCCTCCTGAGTAGCTTATCTTTCTCCCCTCATTGCAGCACATGAATGATGTGCAATCCAACCAGCATACATGTTCAAATTATGGTATATAGAAGGCAAGACCAGCAAGCAACCCTCAGTGCAACATCTACTTCTTTAGATCCTCTTCAACTGCCACTTCACCATCCTCCTGCTCTGCCTTAGCTTCAAGGTCAACAGTGACAACCCTTGATTCCCCTGCCACAATATACCCAGTCTAATGATCCTCCACCAGCTTGATCTGGACTAGGTCATGAAGGAGCTTGTTCTGCTTCTTTATCTCTTGGCAAAGGCAACCACTGACCTTGTGAATGATGTCTGCAACCAGGTGGCCCCCCATAGACTCTGACCCCCTACCTTTCCCAACTGCTGAATCCCCAGGTTGTGCCCACTTCATCCCTCCAGCTACTCCTTCTGTGCCTCCAATCCCAGACCCCTGTTCTCCTAATGATTGTATATTAGCTCTCTAATCTAGAACCATACAGCTGGCTATTCTTCTCCTTATATACTCCAGATGTTTGGCCCACATCAGGCCTACCCTATCATGGGGACAAGAAGCTAGCTGTTTGTCAGACCAGTATTGGAGCTCACCAAATAAGGACATCAGAAATGGAATATGTCTTCAATATTTCTCCCTCTACCTGCTTTATCAGAATCTGACCCAACTCCAATTTAGCTCCAACCCCTAGCTGCATGATGAACTGTCTCACTGGCAATCAGCATGTTTTAGTTCCCCTTGGAGATAAGAAACCTTCCTTAACTCCATTTTTCCCTCCTAGATCTGATCCTTCCAACAATTGTTTTGAATATTTTGTTTGACTATTGGTCCCTAGTCTAATTTCTAATCTTCTCTCTGGTAGTTTTTCTAAAGCCCCATGGCTCTCCACTTCTGCCCCCCTTTGTTCCTTTTTAGTTTCTCTGACTCTATTTCAAAAGCAACTATTTTAACATCAGTCTCTAATTTCATCCCTCTAGGGAGTTCAGTTAATTCTTTCATTCCCTTCTTGGTTGTTCTTTTGTTCTTCTTATCACCCCATGACTGCCCAAGGTACCACTTGCCTGGTCATAAGATTTTATCTTGATAGATTATTGCAATTTGCAGAAACCTTACTTTCTGAGATTACTCTGTATTGCTTCAAACTTGTTTACTCAAGGTTTATAAGGCCTTCACTTAAGTAATCATTGATGCCTCTTTTTCATATTCTAACTCCCAGCCTCCTTGAGTCATTTCTGAACCCTAACCTCTGTTATGAAGATAAACTAGAGTAACTACCACCCTACTCTAGTACCATTAAATTCTTGTCTTCTTCTCTCCCCACTTCCTCCTGGATCTCCATCCTGAGTTCCACCACCTCTCCCACCACCTTTTCCTCTTTGCTATCCTCCAACCCACTCTCCACATCTTCTTTGTGTTGGACTTTCATCACTATAATACCTGATTATGTAACTGTGTTATATAGTTTCACCATTCATTACTACTTTATACCTCAGTTCACTACTCCATGACTGAGGTAAGACACTATTCTATATCCTTTTTCATGTTGCTTATACTACCTGTAGTTACCAACAGGTAGTACTAATACTATTTAGTTCACTACTCTGTGACTGAGTTATCAACACTCTGCTTACCCTCCACATGGGATTAAGAATATTGACCAGCCACACTAGCAGCTGGTTTTTCCTTCTCATCTCCCACACCACCCTTTCCCCCACCTCCCATATGGTTGCTGCTAGCAGATGACAGCCCTCTGCCACCTGCTTAGCACTGCCCTCTGCTTCTTCTGAGTGTGCCCTCTTCTTAAACTGCCCCTCCTCTATATCCCTCTATCACCACTTCCACACCAGCTTCTCCTCCCCTGGATACTTATACCTCATCTTGGTCTCTTGGCAGGCCAAGCATGATGTGAACTTCCCCATACCCACCTCACACTCCATCCCCCTATCCTTGCACCTCTGGCATGTCAGTACCTTCTCTACCCTCTGCTTTCCCTTGTCATTGCTAGATCCCACTAGGGCCTGCACTCATGCTGCCTAATAATCTTCAGCTACCTTGCTCTCAGGTGAATGACTGTGGTACTCATCTTTTCTTGGGCAGCTGCCTCTGCCACTCACTGGTCCCTCTCAGCCTCCTCAGCTTGCCTTTAGGCAGCCTCCTTTGCAGCCTTCTGGGCCTCTTCTGCCCTCCTCTGCTCTTCCTCTTTCCTTGCCTTCACACACCTCTTACACTTGGCATATTTGGCATCACTCAACACCTCATCATTGTTGATGAGCTCTGTGAGCCACTTATCTGTCCATATTGCAATGTTGTTAAAAATAACCATGTTATTGTAATAAAGGAAGGATAAGTTACCATAAAGTCCCCATTTTTATTCATGAGTAAGCCAACAACTCCACTCTTCCACCCCATTGTCACTAAACAAGGTTATATACTCATTATCTCTACACCCCTCCACTCTATCTCCCTGATATTACTAAACACACAATCTTATGCCCATCACCACACTATCTTAGATCACATGTCTATACCCTCCATACCCTGGGCCAATGACCTTCAAGGGTTTAGGTCTAAGGAGGAGATACCCCATATCTTCAACCCAATTCCAACCCAATCCTGACCCAGCTTATAACTGGTCCTCATATCTAGTAAGCCACTTTAGTTCTCTGACTTCCCTCCAGGCAACTCCAGCCCTCCATCACCATTCCAGTCTACCCCAGCTATGCATGTACACTTCCCACCCCTCCATTAGTATATGCTCCCCCAACCCTTTACTTCTACTCCACCCCATTCTATTTTCAGCCCTATCTCTATTTCAGTTAAATACTATCTTAGTTTTACTTTGTTTTCTCCAGACCACTCTAGTATAACTCTGTCACTATTCCCACTCTCAGTTGTTGTTACTATTCCTGTTCCATTTCTATTCCTGTTTCCCCTCATTTTATCCTGTTACCCTTCAGTTTTAGTCTAACATGATTGGACATTGTCTTTCCTGACATCTCCATTTGTTTCTTAGATATTTAGACATCTGCTTCACTTCTGAGTTTGCACCTGTCTTACTTTGCTACACTTCTAGATAGTTCTACCTCTCTGAGGTATAAGTACTGTAGTCTTGTATCTTGTACCTCAGTACAAATATTGACATAAATACTCTCTTGTTATTGTCCTCACTCTGATTGAGCCCTTGGATTCACTCTGACTCTCCAGAGCCAAGCAATATCCTTGAAGGAATTGTAAGATTCCATTCCCATAACTAGGCTTAACTCTTCTTATCCTGCATGTCCCTCTTGTTGAGAATCAAGATAGTCCTCTTCCCTACCTTTGACATCTATGTAAATCAGAATACCAGAAAGTGCAAGAACACACTATATAAAATAAAGTCAAGTTCCATTTAATCAACCAATTCTTCTCAAATTCCTCCAGAAGTCTCTGGACATCCCCAGAGCTCCTGGAGTATGACCTTCCCTCAGATTCATGTACCACTAAGGCACTGGAACCTAACCTTTACCCTCTAGCCATAAGAGTTTTGTTTAGGAAGAAACTTGGTATATATTTTAATAGTATATCTAAACTGAAGAGATACAGTTTTAACAAAAGAATATAATGCTTCTGATTGAACTTGGGAGCCTCTAGATTATTTGCAACATGCATTTCAAGCAGTTGATTTTTTTCATCTGTGAAATTCTTCTGCTTTATAAAAAATTCACAATATCCCTCTTGACTTGTTTCAATGGCAGTTTGCTCCCTATTTTAATTTAATAGTGCAGGATACATTACCCTTATCTTATCTGAAATCCAAGATCTAAAGATAGAGTAGTGTTATAATGCACATTTTCAATTCTTATGTAATTATCATTTCTGATACTATGTTGACTCTTCATATTGTTATATTATATAACTTCTTTACCTCTTCATCTTTTCACTATTTTATACTTTTACATTTCACAGATCTAGAATGCTCTAGACTATAAGATTATGTCTTATGTTTATGTCATATCCCATATCTCTAACTCAATTCCAATCTAATTCTAACCTGGCTTATGACTGGTCCTTATACCCAGTAAGCCACTCTAGCCCTCTGACTCCCCTCCAGGCAACTCTGGCTCTCTATTACTATTCTATCCCACCCCAGCTATTCATGTATGCTTCCCATCTTTCCATTAGTATATGCTTTCCCAGCTTTTGCTCCCACTCTGCCCTATTCTGCTTCTAGTCCTATCTCTATTCCAGTTAAGTACTATCTTAGTTTTACTTTGCCTTCTCTGGACCACTCTGATATAATTTCATTTCTAGTCCTGCTTTCAGTTATTGTTACTATTCCTGTTCCCATTCCTATTCCTGTTTCTCTTTACTTTTTCCTGTTATCTTTCAGTTTCAGTCTGACATAATTGGACATTGTCTCCCCTGACATCTCCATTTGTTTTCTAGATATTTAGACATCTGCTTCACTTCTGAGTTTGCATCTGTCTTACTTTGCTATACTCTTAGATAGTTCTGCCTCTTTGATATATAAGTACTGTAGTCCTATATCTTGTACCTCAGTACAAATATCAATATAAATACCTCCTTGTTGTTGTCCTGTCAAAACTCTCATCTCCATGAATAACAAGCAGAACTCCCAATGACAAAGGTTGAGCATGAGTGCCTCCATGCAACTCAGCCCATGGAAGTGACATAGTTCCAGAGGCTTTTGAAGAAGTCTGGAGGTTGTCTGGAAAAGGTCAAAGGAAGTTCCCAGGAAGGTCAAATGTGGACAGGACTTGGCTTCACCTTATGTGGTGCATCCTCACATGCTTACAGTGTCCTAAATTTTGGAATGATCAATGATGTATAGAAGAGTTGTCTCATAACTCAACTAGAGCAACAGGCAAGACAAGGAATATCATGCCCAGTCAAATGAGAGTGGCCCCTTTGGAGCTTCTTAGGGACCTCCTAGGGGCCTGAGGTACTCCAGATTAGCCTGGAGGGACAGAGAATGAGCTGGAATGCTTAGACAAAGTGAGGACAAAGTTACAAAAGGGGTGTTTTAGTCAATATTCAAACTGCAGTACCTTACAGGAGCTACAGTACTTATAGTTCCAGAGTAGTGAAAATGTCTATGCAAGAAGAAAAGATGTGAAGGAAGTTGTCTTGGAAGAAAAACAGGTGCCAATGTAATCTGGATATGAATAGAGATGTCAGAGAAGACAATGTCTAATAATGTCAAGCTGAAACTAAATAATGGCAGGGGAATCAGGAGGAGCAGGGAATAGGTACAAGAGATGAGAGTGGAAACAGGAATGGAGTTTTGGGCAGAAAGGCCTGAAAAGATCAGAAGTACTAAGGAAAGTCAAGTAATAAGGCATTAAGGAAAGGCAGAACTAAGAGCAGAGCAGAAGTGGAAGGAAGCAGAGGAGTTAGTAGTAAATATTCAGAAAAGGGCAAGAGAAATGTGGATATACAGGGAGCAGTTGCAGAAGACTAGAGGTTTGTGAAAGGAGTCAGCAGGCTATGATAGCTTACTAGGCATAAGAAATAGAGGTAAGCTGGGCTGAAATTGGGTCTGGAATGCAGGATATGACATGTCCTCACTCTGTCTGAGCCCTTAGACTTACTCTGATTCTCTGAGTTACTCCAGAGTACCTCTGGGCTGAGTGATATCCTTGAAGAAATCATAAGGCCCCACCCTTATGACTAGGCTTGACTCTTCTTGTCATGCCTGTTCCTCTTGTTGAACATCAAGATTGCTCTCTTTCTCACCTCCAATATCTTTGTAAATCAGGATACTGAAAAGTGCAAGAATATACCATGTAAGGTAAATGTTAAAACTTATTATGAATATATTGTTAAAACTTTATCTCAGTAGAAGGAGACTGTTAAAAACCTATACCAGTATGGGTATACTTTTAACCAGTTCCTTTCTGAATGAAACCCTTGACACTAAAGGAAGGTCATAACTCCAGAGGGCTCTGGAGAAATCTAGAAAGAGTTTTAATGATCAAATAGGACTTGGCTTCACCTTATGTGGTACTTCCTTGCACTTTCCAGTGTCTCAATTTACATAGATGTCAGAGGTGGGTAAAAAGGCTGTCTTTATGCTCAACAGGAGAGATAGGCAGGACAAGGAGAGTCAAGCCTAGTCATGGGGGTGGGACCTTGCAACTCCTTCAAGAATATTGCTTGGCCCCAGAGGTACTCTGGAGTAACCCAGAGGATCAGAGTGAGCCCAAGGGCTCAAGCAGAGTGAGAACAAAGACAAGGAGTGTCTTTGTCAATATTCATACTAAGGTACAAGATAAAAAACTATAGTACTTATACCTCAGAGAGGCAGAACTATCTAGGAGTGTAACAAAGTAAGACAGGTGCAAACTCAGAAGCAAAGCAGATGTCTAAATATCTAAGAAACAAATGGAGATGTTAGGGAAAACAATGTCCAATTATATTAGACTGAAACTGAAGGGTAACAGGATGAAACAGGGAAAGCAAGGAACAGAAATGGAACAGGAAAAGTAACAATGATGGTAATGATAACTGAGACTGGGAATGATAACAGAGTTATACTGGGAAGGTCTGGAGATAATGAAGGGGAACTAGGGTAGTACTTAACTGGAGCAGAGATAGACTAAAAACAGAATGGGGCAGAGTAGAAGCAGAAGCCCAGGGGGGCATATAATTGTCACATCCCATGCCAATGGGTCAACTCCACTATGTCTTCGATGCAACTCCAGTTGCTTTTATGCTTTAAGCTGCATGTTTTCTAGTTCCCTTTACCTCCATCTTCTCCTATCTAATGATTGATTACAACTTTACCTATACTAACTCTGTACCATTCTGATACAACTCCATTGTTCCTCCAACCTCACTTTCTGTTCCTGTTCCTTTGTGCCATGCTTCTCCCTGTCATTACTTAGTTTCAGTTTGACATTATTCAACATTGTCTTCTCTGACATCTCCATTCATATCCAGAATGCATTGGCACCTGCTTTGCTTATTAGACAACTTTCATATCTCTGTTTCCTCCTTAGATAATCTGTCTCCCTGAGATATAAGTACTGGAGTTTGATATCTTGTACTTCAGTTTGAAGATCAACCATAATACGATGTTACAATCCCCCCCCAGACTCCTTCTGCCTCACAACTTGATGTTATACCCTACCCTAAAGTCCCTCAACTTATTTCATGGCTTGACATCATGCCTCTTGTTGGGAAAAAGCCCTGTGGCCAATCCTGGACCTCCAATAGTTCCAACCCCTCTGTAAATTGGGGCACTCAGTACTAGTATAAGAGCGCACCACATAAGGTGAAGCCAAGCCCCATCCACTCCAGAGTACATTGAAACATTTATAACAATAATGCTGAGGGGCAGAAAGCATACATGCATAGCTAGAAAAGACTGGAATGGTGACAGAGGGCCAGAGTTGCCTGGAGGGAAGTCAGAGGGCTAGAGTGGCTTACTAGATATGAAGACCAATTGTAAGCTGGGTTGAGATGGGGTCAAAATTGGATCAGAGGTCCAGAATATGACAGTAAAGCCAAGTCCCATTCAATCAATGAAACCCTTCCTAAATCCTTCTAAATATCTCTGACCATTTCCAGAGTCTCTGAAATATGTCCTTCTCTTAGGTTTATAAACCACCAAGGTACTAGAATCTGACCTTTATCCTCTAGCCATAAGAGTTTCATTCATGAAGCAGATAATGGTAGAAGGTCTACCAGTATATCTGCAATTAGTATAAAGTTTTAACAGTTTACCATGTGTATTTCTAGGTTCCTGCTTTTTAATTGCTATTGGTTAGCTTACTATACAATAGTTTAGAGTCAGCCCATTTTACATAGTCTGTGTATATTCTATAGCAATATATAAAGGAGAAGAGTGACAGCCTGGATTTTCCCAGTCTTGTACACTTGAGCCTTAGTTTGCTTTTTCAAGTTCTAGACTCCTTTTCTTTTTTGCCTAGTTCTTTAAGTCTCTATATTTAAAGGCTTAACTTGTTCAAAGAAGTGCACACCAAGGAGGTTTCTGATTATCAGTCATCAACATGAAGAATGCATTTCAACCCCTATTAGGGGGGTAATGTTATAATTTCTTTTTTTTTCCTTATTCTCTCTATTCTCTTGTCTTAGCTTCTGCTATTTATGTATCTCAGGTACTTTCTTGTTTACTCTTTACTCTAGACTTTCACTTTTCTTGCACTCTAGCCCAACCTAGATCACTTTCTTGTTATATCCTTTGCCCAGGTATTCTATCTTTTAATCAGCTAACTTGTAATTGTTCTATCACTTTCCATTTATTTTCACATAAATAACTTATTTATCACTCATCAGCATGATTACTTATTTATCCTTATTTGAACCTTATTAGTTGTACTATAAAGTAGCATACTTCAAACTTTCTCTTTCCTTACACTACTTCTACCTTGCAATTTCTCACATACTTCTTATTTATGTATCTAGTACTTAGAATTCATCTTGATATCAGCCTTAGCTGTTTCTGGTTTAAAGTCCAGTTGTTCTAGCATCTGACTTGAGACACAATTCTGTGTTTGTCACCTATCCACTTGTCTCAAGACTTATACCTTTGTAGAGCCTCTGTTATAAACATTTTGACATACTCCAGGGGTACTCTGGATAACTCCAGAGTGGACAGGGCTTGGCTTCACCTTATGTGGTGTGCCCTTATGCTAGTACTGAGTGCCCCAATTTACAGAGGGGTCAGAATACTATCGGAGGTTTGAGATTGGCTGGAGGGCTTTTTTTCAACAAAAGACATGATGTCAAGCCATGGAATAAGTTAAGGGACTTTAGGGTAGGGTACGATATCAAGTCATAAGGCAGAAGGGGTCTGGGGGGGATTGTAATGTTGTATTATGGTTGATCTTCAAACTGAAGTACAAGATACCAAACTCCAGTACTTATACCTTAGAGAAACAGATTATCTAAGGAGGGAATGGAGATATGAAAGGAGTTGTCTCATAAGCAAAGCAGATGCCAATGCATCCTGGATACAAATGGAGATGTTAGAGGAGATAACGTTGAATAATGTCAAACTGAAACTAAGTGATAACAGGGAGAAGCATGGTATAAAGAAACAGGAACAGAAAGTGAGGTCAAAGGAACAATGGAGTTGTATTGGAATGGTATGGAGTTAGTATAGGTAAAGTTGTAATCAATCATTAGATAGGAAAAGACAGAGGTAAAGGGAACTAGAAAACATGCAGCTTAAGGCATAGAAGCAACTGGAGTTGCATCAGAGACATAGCAGAGTTGACCCATTGGCATGGGATGTGACAGTATTCCCCTCTTAAGGCCTGAACCCCTGAAGGCTGTGATGCATGTGCTCTTGATGAATAAGTGAGTGGAGCGGGCATCAGAGTTTAGCAGGCCAAAAAACCATAAAAGCAAATACCACCCCAGAGACTTCCATACTAGTATCCCTCATCATGTTTTTATTCACCAACATTCACACCTGATCTGATAAGCACCTGGAGGAGCATGTTGAAGATGAAGAGGAGCTTGGTGACATGAAGTATGCCGAGTGAAAGCAGCAGGAAAAAGTGAGGAGAAAGGAGAAGGCTTAGAAGAAAGTGGAGAAGGCTCAGAAAGCAGTGGCAGTGGTCTGGAAACAGGTAAGTATTGGAAATGGGGTCAGGACCTAGCACTCTAACATTGGCTTAGGTGGAGGAACTTCACCAAGCCCAGGAGGTGGGGTTGAGTAATGGCAATGGCAAAAGAAAAGCAGAAGAGGGATCAGGATGCTGGAGATGCAATAACTGGGAACTGGGGTGCCAGGTGGGCCTGGGCAAGTTGATATCATGCCTTGCCTGTATAAAGGCAAAGGTGAGGTGCATATGCCCCAGCCAGGAGAAGCTGAAGAGGAAGTGGAGATGGAAGGTGAGAGAGGAGGGGGTACCCAATAGTAGGGCAGACTCAGAGGAGACAGAGGAGGGTCTTCAGCAGGTGGCTGAGGGCTGTCATCTGATAGGGGCATCAATAAGGGAGGTGGGCCAGAAGGTACAGCAAGAGGCCAAATGCAAAAACTGGCTGCTGGCGCAGCTGGTTGATGCATTGGGAATGGCATGGGCAGAGGAGACCGGAGAAGCCAGAAGTTCAGGAAGCAAGGACAAGATGGCAGCAGAGCTATCAGAACTGTGTGTGGAGATTGGTGAAATTTCCATGGTAGACAAGGAGATTGAAAAGATGATCTTAGAATAGGTAGAGGATCTTGTGATTAGATCACTAGATCCACTACAGTTGATTAATCATAAGATGGCCTGGGTTTGTCTGGGTAACAGAGATGAAACTCCTCAATGATCTCCAAAGCATGCCCTAATTTAGTGGCAAGGAGCCACAAGGTCTCCTTATTAGTATTCTCATAACCTAATTACTTAACCAAATATAGTAATTTGCAGTTCCTTCACCTACAATCTATCTTTGAGTCTAGAATTTCAGAAATCTCAAACTCCAGTTCACCATCGATCTTGACTGGGGGTAGAGGTGGTTACATGCGATCTGGAATCATGTTGGGGACAAAGGGTTCAAGTTAAGAAACATGAAAGACTGGATGAATGGACTTCATGTTCTCTGAAAGACAGAGTGTGAAAAACAGTGAGCCTATCTAAGTAATAATGGAATAAGGACCTAAGTTCTTTTTGGCAAGTTTCTTGGAAGGTCTCATAGTCCTAAAGTACTTAGCCTTGATAAATACCTGGTCACCTACTTTAAAATCTGGTGCCAGAGATTGTCAGGCATCTGTGGGTCCTTGATATCTGACTTGAATGGCAGCTACTTTTTCACAAAGGAAGGTGTGGAGAGAGTCGAGGTCTATGGCATATTCTCAAGCTCAGGTGGAGGTGAGATCATGTTCTGGGTGCATGAAGATGTTTGAATGGTAGCCCTTGTTTGTGAAGAAAGGGGAAACACCTGTGGTGGCATTAAAGGTGTTGTTATAAGCAAACTCCATGAGGGGCAGGAGTTCAGACCAGTTATCCTGCTAATAGTTGCAATAAATGTGTAGATACTGCTCCAGGGTTTGGTTCATTTGCTCAGTTTAACTGTCACCCTTCAGATGATACCCAGAGCTAAAGTGGAGATGGATATTGAGGACTTGACCCAGAAAATGGAAGAAATGGAAAACAAACTTGAAACCTTGATCAGAGGTGATGTGGAAGGAAACTCCATGTTTGGAAAACACATGGAGTAAGAAGAGTTTAGCAAGCTCTGGGGAGGTCACCTTGTTATCTGTAGGAATGAAGATGCACTGCTTTGATAGACAATCTACCACAACAAGGATGGCAGAGTGACCAGAGGAAGCTGGAAGCTGTTCAATGAAATTCATAGAAATGGAATTTCATGGCTTTTCTGGAATAGGGAGCTGCTTGAGGAAATCATAGGGTTTGTGACAGGGTACCTTAGCACAGGTGCAAGCTGTACATGAAGAAACATATTCCTTGACAAATGCTTGAATATCAGGCCAGGTATACTCTCAGCAAATGAGCTCCAGTGTCCAATTCTGACCAAAGTGTCCAGATAAGGGGTGGTCATGCTTGTAGTGAAGGACCCAGAGTCGGAGGTCAAAAGCATTGGGAACATAGATGTGGTTGTCCAAATGCAAGAAACCTCCTGGGTCTCTAGACCAACAAGAGTCAGATGGGAGGGTACTGGAACAGTGGATAGAGGCAGTAGAGTCAGAAGGGAGTGCCAAGATAATGTCACAATAGAGGGTTTCGATGTCAAAAAGGAATGCAGATCAGAAGACCAGAGATGCTAGAAAGGAAGCCTGGAGGGACACAGCAAGTTGTTCCTGTGTGAACATGGGCCAGAAGTTATGCAGATTGACAAGGGCATAGTCACTATTCCCTGCACTGGGATAGACATCCCATCATCTAGTTAAAGCATCAGGTTTAGCACCTAAACAGCCAGGGCAAAAACAGATGATCAGATTAAACTGAGAGAGAAACTCCAATTACTGAACTTGCCAGTGGGTCAGAAGTTTAGATGTAGCAAAATATTCCAGGTTCTTATAATCAGTGACAACATCCATTGGAGAACCAGAACCTTCGAGGTAATAATGCCAGGTCTTGAACACAGTGAAAATAGCAAGAAGCTCCTTATCATGGGTGTCATAGTTGAGTTCTGGTGCAGTGAGCATACAGGAATAGAAAGCAACAGGGCAAACCTTGTCATCCAGGGACCAGAGTGAGAGGATTCCAGCTATAGCATAGTCAGAGACATCAGTCTCAACAATGAGAGGAGCATCAGGAACCCAATGGATCAAAATAGGAGCAGAAGTAAAAGCATCCTTGAGGTGCTGGAAAGCAGTGTAACAAGAAGTGTTGAAATCCCAATGAACAGACTTGTGGGTGAGGCAAGTCAGGGAAATGACAATGTTGGAGTAGCTTCAGATGAAGCAGCAGTAGAAGTTAGCAAAACTAAGGAAGGACTAGATATCCCTAATCTTGCAAGGCTCAGGCCAATTCAGGATGAATTGAACCTTGTCAGGGGACATCATGAGCCTGGAAGAAGAGAGTAGATACTCAAGATACTTAGTGAAATTGATATGGAATTCACATTTCTTGGGTTTGGCAAAGAGGCCATGCTTCCAGAGGTGGCAGAGGACTTCGTGGACATGCTTAGTATGCAATATCTGGTCAGCAGAGAAAATTAGGATATTATCCAAGTAAACAATTACTGAAACATCAAGAAGATTGGCAAAAATAGAATTAACAAACTGCTGGAAAGCCACAGGGGCATTGGTGAGCCCAAATGGCATGACAAGCCACTTGTAGGAGCCATAGCATGTATGGAAAGAGGTTTTCCACTTGTTACCCTCAGCAATACAAACTAAATGGTAAGCATGCCTAAGGTCAAGTTTGGTATAGATGGTTGCATGGCTTGGAGCATCAAGGAGATCAGAGATGCATGGAAGGGGGTAGTGGTCTTTCTTTGTGATCTTGTTGAGGCCTTGGAAATCTACACACAACCAGAGAGATCCATTCTTTTTCCAGACAAAGAGGACAGGAGCAGTATGAGTGAATGTGAAGGGTTGGATAAAACCAGTAGCAAGATATTCATCTAGGAAAGTCCTGAGTGCTTCAAGCTCAGAGGGTAATAGAAAATAGGTGGTGCTGACAGGTAATGAGGTGCCTTTGTCCAGCTTGATCTTCAGGTCAAATTTGTAATGAGGGGCAAGAGTAGATGCCTTGCTTTTGCTAAACACATTGGCAAAGTTGTGGTATTTCTGGGGAATGCTGGAAAGGTCAGCTGGAGAAGAAGCAATGGAAGTGGAACAGAGATGACTCTCCAGGGGTCGGAGCTGTAGATAGAACAGGACTGAGCCATCAAGGCTACAGGTATGTGCAAATGCTGATGAGCTGAGTAGCTCAATCGACAGAGGTTTGGGGTCATGGGAACATGGTGAATTGGGTTCAGAATCAGCTTGGGGCAGAGAAACCAGAGGCTGCAGAGGTGAGCTTGAGGGTGTTGGCATGTTTGGTTCAGATAATCAGAATGAGATATGACTTGATACCCAATCAATCAATAGATTGTAGCAGGCAAGCCAGTTGTGTTCTAGAATAAAAGAACTAGATCCATCCAACAGAGTAATATAGAACATCATTAGAGTGATATTACTGGTGTCAAAACAAACAGAAAGATCAATGGCATTCATAATCATAGAATTGAAAGAGCCATCAAATAGTCAAAGCTGCAATGGAGGAACAGAATAAGTCAGAAGATTGTAAGTACTGACTAACTTGGTGTCTATGAAGCAGTCTGAAGAACCAGAGTCAATCAGGACAGAAAACAGAGGAATTTTATGTGAAACAAGGGTGACAAGAGGCATAAGTGAAGTATTATCTAGCAGAACAGACACATTAAGTTTAACCTCCAGTAAAGCACAGGAAGGATTAATGCAATCTCCAGCCCATGCAGAGTCTTGAAGGCTGCAGACTATTTTTTTGCCTCTGAGATAAAGGCCTCTGGTTTGGTTTCTGGAGCAGAGGTTTTGGCAACTTGAGCTTTGGCCACCTTGAAGGAAGACTTGGGGCAGTCCTTTGCTATATGCCCCATGATTCCACAGAACAAACAGAGGTGATTCTCCAGTCAATGCTTGCATTCTTTGGTAGTAAGCTTACTGTCCTTATCAAGCTTGGATGATAAGTCCTATTTCTGGGGAACAAATAACTTGGAGGAGCTGGAGTAATTAGCTGACTTGTTCCTTGATTCATTAGAACTAAAGGTCAAAGCAGAGGATATGGCAGGTTTATTGAAGGACTTGGACAGATGAGACAACTTTCCTTGTCAGCTGAGTTCAGATTTGCACTCCCAGTAGTGAGCATCAATGGTCTGTGCCAGCTGGTGCAGCTTAATGAGAGTCAGTGGCTTGCCAACATGGGAAAGATCATCTTTAATGCAGTCTGGCAGACCATTATAGAAATAGTGGTGGAGGGCACCTTCTTCATAGCCCCAGACTTGGAATGCAATTCTGTTAAACTCAACTACATATTTGTTGATTTGTTGACCATTCTTCATAGTTAACTGGTCTAGCTGGTGCTCTGCATCTCTAACCAGGTCATGGGGTCCAAAGTTGATCTGGAGTTCCTAAATGAACTCCTTATAATTGTCCATCCACAAGGGGTGGAAGTCAGGGTCTTCAGTAAGGAGGAGGTTAGGCTCAAACCATTCCAATACCATGCCCTTAAGGTAGAACTGAGCATAAGTGACCTTGGCTTGATCATTGGCAAAGGCTTTGGGATGATCCTGGAAATTTAATTCACATTGCACTAGAAAAATGTGAAGCTTTCAGGGATTGGTTCTGTTGAACTGGTCTGGTTCCTGTACTTTGGTTCACTGTGATGTTTCAGAAATATGACAAAAAGAGTGAGCTAATTCATGGATGGTGCTAGCAAGATCAGTGATAGTGTCATGGTGAATAGGAATAGGTTCTGGATCTAGAAAAGATTCAGGGTTATCCTCTGGAATATTGGAATACCCATCAGAGGGGTTATCTTCAGGTTCATCTGGTACTCCTGGCTGGGCACCATGATTGTCAGGGGTATGGGGAGGTTGAGAAACCTTGGAACCATTAGGGACTTCATCAACTTGAGCACTAGGTGTGGACGAGTGGGAGAAAGCAGGAGCCTGTGAGGCCAAGCCTGGTGCATGGTAAGCAGAGAAGCTCTTAAACTGATCTAGGACAGCATGGAAGTGAGCTCTGGTTACATGGATAGATATAATAGCAGTACCAGTACAAGCAGGAGTTTGAATATACTGTTATAAACATTTCAACATACTTTAGGGGTACTTCAGATAACTCTGGAGTGGACAGGGCTTGGCTTTACCTTATGTGGTATGCCTTTATGCTAGTATCAAGTGCCCTGATTTATAAAGAGGTTGGAATACTATTGGAGGTTCGGAATTGGCCAGAGGGCTTTTTCCCAACAAGAGGCATGATGTCAAGCCATGAAATAAGTTGAGAAACTTTAGGGTAGGGTATGACATCAAGTCATAAGGCAGAAGGGGTCTGGGGGGGATTGTAACATCATATTATGGTTGATATTCAAACTAAAGTACAAGATACCAAACTCCAGTACTTATACCTCAGAAAGACAGATTATCTAAGGAGGGAACAGAGATATAAAAGAAGTTGTCTCATAAGTGAAGCAGGTGCCAATGTATTCTGGATATGAATGGAGATGTCAGAGAAGACAATGTCGAATAATGTCAAACTGAAACTAAGTAATGACAGGGAGAAGTATGGCACAAAGAAACAGGAACAGAAAGTGAGGTCAGAGGAACAATGGAGTTATATCAAAATGGTATGGAGTTAGTATAGGTAAAGTTGTAATCAATTATTAGGTAGGAGAAGACAGAGGTAAAGGGAACTAGAAAACATGCAGCTTAAAGCATAGAAGCAACCAGAGTTGCATTGGAGACATAGCAGAGTTGACCCATTGGCATAGGATATGACAGCCTTCCCTTGTTCTTGGCAGCAAGATCTATATTAGTCCCTATCCAGGCCTAGCATAATAATATTCTCATGGAAGATTCAGGAAATATCTATGTCATGTGACCTGTCACATGACCACTGTAAGGTAAATTCTAAGAAAGAAGTAAATCACAGACTAGAGTTCCACTTAAGGAATTTCTTGTATATAATCACATAAAATCATATAACTAGAACTAGTGCTATAGTGTCACTTTATAATAAAATTTCCCTTATCTACCCTTTTCTATGTCTATTTATATTCATCTGACCCTAGATAATTAATTGTGATTTTATTAGATCATATTATCTTCTTCCAGTCCTCTATAGTTCAATTCTTATAAGTATAAGCAAAATTCAAGTAAGCTTTATAATATCTAGTAAAAAAAACATTTAAACTTGATCATAGCTTTTATATCAGCTTTTTTCAAGTAAAAATGAACTATGTTGGCAAAAATAGGCTAATCAATAATGTTGATAAGGCTTTGATTATTTAAATAGCATTTTTTACTTTTTAAAGATAATAAAATATTGAATAAAAGAAATATTAATAGAAAAAAGTTCAAAAGAATAATCTTCAATAGCTTTGAAAAAAGTAGAATATTTTTGAAATGAAGTTTGAATATAGCAAAAGAGCTAACATTATCTTGCTTGACAATAACCTTACTAGAATGACCAATATCAAACAATAAAAAAATAGTACCTTATTAAGTAAAAAATAAAAATCTAGTTATAATGGTGGTTGAAAATCAAGAAGTGTGGAAAATTTTTAAACTCAGACATTGTTAAAATCTTCTTCATTAAACTCCAGAGATCTCCAGAGAAATCTAAAGATTTTAGAGGATCAAGCAGAACTTGACTTCACCTTATGTGATATTCTCTTGCACAATCCTATGTTCTAATTTATAAAGAAGTCATGGGTTTAAAGGAGAGCCAACTTTGAACTTAAAGAGAAAATAGACAAAACAAGGAGTGTTAAGCCCAGTTATAAAGGAGGAAGTCATTAAGACTTTACTAGAAAAAAACCAATAAAGGGCCAGTGTAACCTCTGAAGTTATTCAAAGGATCAGAGGTAAATTACAAGAATTCTAGGGTAAAAATAAGAACAAAACAGGTGGGTTTTTGTTAATATTTGAACTAAGATTATATAACAGAAAGACTTGTACCTTTATACTATGAAAGAGTGGATTATCTAAGGTAGAATAGAGATGGAAAAGAAGTTATCTTCAAGCAAAGGCAGATATCAAAAATAAAACTGAGATATTAGTAAGAAACAGCAACTAAGATATGAGCTGTGAAGAGAAATAGAATAAATATGGAGTTGTAATGGAATAAATGGAGTTGGAGGTATAAAAATCATAAGTACTAATAAGTATTGCAAAATAGAAGTGAAGTGCTAAGTAGAATATAACTTGCAAAAGTACAAGTACCTGAAGTTGTTCTGGAAAGAATGGAGTTGATACAGGATATAACAGACATATAACTAATATGTGCATCTTTGTTTGTATCAAAAAAAAAGGCTAATATTCTATAATTTGGCTAAAATTCTAGTATTAGTTTAAAAGCTCAGAAACTCTTTTTCTGATGTTGCTGTTTTAATTTGACTATATTTCCACAGATTTGATTCAAATTATGTGACCTAAGAAGCATTCTTATAGCCAAGAGTATGTACTATTTATAACTTCATCAAAGCTAAGTGCAATTTTCACACTATATGGTAGTATACTTTATTTACTGCCATTTAAGTTAATATAAAAATGTTTTCTGAGCTTACTGTAAGTTTAGCCAATAGCAATAATAGCAAAAAATAAAAGTACTAATATAAAATCACTAACATTTTTACTCTGAACTCTGAATCTAAAACTAGTTATATAATCTGATTAGATAATTGATTAGATAATTACATAATTGATAAGATAGCTGCATGGCACAGATAAGATAAGAGATAAAAAGATTAAATTAAATTAAATTAAATAGTACATTATAATAGATGGCAGAATAGATAAAGATTTTTATCTTTGAGTTTTATAGTCTTAATTCTTCTGACATTATCTTATCTTTTAGCAAGACAATAACCTCAAGCATATCTGCAGAAAAATCAAGAAATAACTAGAAAAGCAGAATTTCAGAAATATAATATGGCTGCATAGTCTCCTAATCTAAACCTTATTAAACATCTCTGAACATACCTCAAGAGAAGGCTTGCAAAGTATGAATATGTTCTAATGAAATTCATAAGTTATAAAAGAGAATTCAAGTAAAGTAAAAAAAAATACTAGTTAAGAAGTGTTAAAAGTGATTAAAAGCATGTCTAGGAGGATTCAAGCAGTTTTTAAGGTAAAAGGAGGCTATATCAAGTATTGATATATTCAAAATACTTTCTCTACTTTAAAAGCTACAAAACTATTGTAATAATATTACTGACTTGAAATGAATATATATATATATTCACAGTTACTGGGTCAAATCACATGATTCAGGGACTAATTTGTAGCTAGGAATATATAACTTTCTTTTATGTTATCAAAGCTAAGCAATATTCCCATGGATGTTGTAATATACATGATATGCTTTATATATCATGTTAAGATTTGATATTGCAATGGCTTTGAAGATCACTGTAAAACTAGTCACACAATATAATATAAATCTATATTAACTTGATATTATATAATATTTGTTTCTTAATGCTTAAAAACTATTTCAAAGCAGAATCAGAATAATAATGCATTGCATATATTTACCAACTTCTATTATATCTAGTTATATCAATCCCTTTGAATTGATGTATAATGTAACAACTCAGAATTGCTAATACTTGGAATCAGCTCTTTAAAAGCAAAACTAAAATCCTCTGCCTTTATTACCAGCTGCAAGTCCACATCTGACTTCATCTCAGAAATGAAAAACTGAGAAGAAATGGAATGCTGCTGATATTTTAAAAGGGCATTTAATTCAGCTATATAAAAAATATTAATTATATAGTATTTAGTGACTTCACAACAATTTACCTCGTTCTCTCTCAAGCTCCGCAACTTTACATGAAAGTGCATGAAGTAGTGCATCAGTACATAAAGCATAGAAGTCTGCCCCAGTATAATTAAAGGGGCAATAGGTGGCAATTGAGGATAGATTGAGATCAGGATGCAAATTGAACTTTCGAGTAAGAGCCTTGAGAATGTCAACTTGGGCTTCATGGGTATCACAAACACCGAGATAGAGCATTTTATCAAATCTGTGTAAAAAAATAATAATGTTATATGTAATCAGCAGAACTAACACATACCTTCCAGGACGTAACAGTGCAGAATCCAGCAAATCTGGCCGATTAGTGGCTCCAATCACAAATATATCCACTTTTCCTACACTCATTCCATCAAGCTCAGCCAAAAGCTGGCTTACAATGCGATCCATAACCCCACCAGAATCACCTTGATTTCCTCTTTTGGGAGCTATTGAGTCAAGCTCATCAAAGAAGATAACACAAGGCTTGGCATCCCTTGCCCTTTGAAAAACCTTACGAACATTGGCCTCAGATTCACCAATGTACATATTGAGTAATTCCGGCCCTTTGACAGAGAAAAAATTTAGTGAACAAGAAGTTGCCACTGCTTTCGCAAGTAGAGTTTTCCCAGTTCCTGGAGGACCATATAGCAAAACACCTACAACAGAATTCATAGTCAATGAAAATACCATGCCAAATAAAATCAAATAACCTGATCTCTTCTTTAGCCCATCTTGAAATAATTCAGGATGGTCCAATGGCAGCTGTACTGTATTAAGAATCTCATTCTTTACTGGATCCAATCCCCCAATGTCTTCCCAAAGAACTGCTGGAATACTAGGTGCACCTATGCTTTCAGCCAAGGTTGTCCTAAATTTGAGCAAAGCAGTATCAAACTGTTTGGCAGACATGACTGGTTGAGTCATGAGCTGTTGTATTTCAGAGCTACACGCAATTAACTAAGAGAAACCATTGACTGCAGTAGTTAACTTACTTCATAACTGCACAAAGACGTGCTTCTCTAACCAGATTCGCAAGGTCTGAGCCAACAAATGCTGCCGTTTGCTTGGCAAGTGCAACAATGGAGACATCCGAAGCAAGGCATCCACCTTGACTATTCACCTGCTTCAAGAGTAAATGAAGACGTTCTTCCTCACTCAGTGCCTGAACACAGAATGTCAGAAAGTTGAGAATAGTGAAGCCAGCTCCTACCATGATCTCTATCTCATTACTAAATGAGGCGCTTTCAGGTATTCCGCCCTGCTCCACTATTCCAAGAAGGACACACTGCTGCTCCTGAGTCCTATTTGCATCATCAACACACTGTTGTAATGTTTGAATGATGGATGATCCTGAGTGCAGGAGGTAAATATATGGAAGGTGGACGAAGAGATGATAGGGTGAACCTTCTTCAGCATCTACCGCGGTCGCCAAGTGACGCAGCGCATCAGCATAGCGAAGTATAATCAAACACGGCGAACAGGATATGGCACTTTCTATTTGCTCTCGCAGCAAGGCCGCAGTCTTAACGGTTGTATCTGATAGGGCATTGAAGCAATTGACCTGCAAGTTCTCATCTTAGTCAAGCCCAAAGCGAACAACTGACTGCTCACTGACCTCCACAAGATGCATCCGAAGATGACGGGCAATGTTCACTGCTGCTGAGAACTTACCCGCACCCCTTGATCCGGTGATAAAAACTGTAGACCGCACACCAAATCTTGCTGCCTCATCAAGAGACATAGCATTGGAAAACTGAGAAACCCGGTGAGAGACTCCAAACCCTGCTGGTAATGTCGCCCGCGCGTGACCTAAGAGGAAGAGTTGGCATGAGAAGGAAAAATGACTGAAATGACACCAAACAAAGGTCATAATAATCATGTATATCCGGGACTCTGATATGCTCGACTCCGACTTGGACAATCTTCGTTACATTGCCATCGACGAAGCAACCAACGTGAGGGATCGGAAAAGGTTGCTCACGCGTCTGGATAGTGACAGATTCATACTCCACGTTCCGAACAATAAAATAGACCAGAACGTCTGAACGGCTGTGGATGGGATTCCTTGTAAAATCGCCTGGACGTAAGGTATGATAAGGATCCAGCAAATGGTCAGTGTTGATCCGTAATGGGATGATATCTCCGTCTTGAACCAAACGTTTTGATAACCCAAAGTATTCATGTAAGGCATCAATGAATAGTGGCTCGTAACGGCGATGGATTGAGAATGGCGAGGCTACCCTCGCCAACGTAATGCTTTTTGCTGTTGGGGCACCAAGATCTCGGGGGCCATATGGAGACGCACGAAGTGCGATTTGCTGACGGCCGCGCGCGCACAAGTTGTGAAGGAGGATAGGTGATAACATGGCAGATCGCTCGCACGAATCGCTGAAAACTGCATCAAGGGCACCGATACGAACCGGACGTGAAATCGAAGAGTCGATTGGTGAGGCTAAAACCTAATTTCAGGGCCAGATTGAACATCAAATCACGATAATTAAAGAAAGACATACCCAATCACCGTTCAGCACACCAAGCGGACGCAAGTTGCTTGTACAGACATAAACAGTAACCATGTCCAGATCAGCGTCAATGGGTGATTGCAGAGCTTGAGCAGAGAATACAGCTCCTAAAAGCGTAACTATATTAGTTATGAACCATAGGTACGATAATTTTGCTATACCCTCACCATTTTCATTTGTCTGAGACAAAGGTTCCGGGGAAGATAATACAGCAGAGATAAGAAACGACTCGTTGATTTCAAAGTTCTCGTGACTGGCTCGGCAGTCTGCTTTTTCTGACACTCCGCTCGATTCATCGCATGCTAACACTATAAACCGCGTCGATCCCCGCAGTGCGATACCTTGCTGACTGGGCAGTGCGAGGCTGACCGTATATCCGAAAGGCGACGAAGGGAGCTGGATCGACGGACTACAGGTGGAGAAGATGCTCGGGGGGACAAAGATGTCCTCGCCATCACGGATGATGACACGAGACTCGAAGAACCAATTCTCGAGCACCTCTCCATGAACAGAGGCTGTAACGTAGGCGTCCTCGTGTTTCGCAGTTAAAACGACCTCCGTCAGGGCAACGTTTTCTACAGGGGATAGTATGACGGATTTGAAGGGTCCGTCTAAACCCACCTGGAAGGGTTGAAAAACAGTTGGATAAGTGACCAGCCAAGCTGGCGGGACAACGATCCCGGGCACCTTCACTACGATAAACAACGAGAAATGGAATTGTAAAGCAACACATACAGATGGATCACGGATAGCCCAGCAGGTCAGAACACTGACATGATTAAGATGAGACTTGATTGGATACTGGCGCTTCGATTTGATTGATACGACCCTGCGTGATTCACCGGCAAAACAAAGAGTGTCCCAAACATCCTGAGAGATTAGAACGGTGTCTTCGCTTGCAGCTTCAGCGGTATTCCGAACTGAAAAGTTGGCCTCTGCCGTCGGAACGTGACGGAAGAAAAGGCTCATATTGGTGTTGTCAGTGGCAGTACCTTTTGCGCTGAAGGTGCTCCATCATGATTATATAATCGATCATTTATCCAGTTTATCCCAAGTATCTACGACGTGGACAGCCAAACTCTGTTCATCTGTTGACCATGAGCAGAGGCGGTGCGAGGGGATTTGGTATGAATGGAGGTCGCCCAGCTTTCTGTGACGTACTTACTCTTCACATAGTTCGTAGAGGTGGCCGCGGTAACTTCCACCAGCGCGATACCGGTCCACCAGACACCGTGCTAGGTATTTTCTATACAGTTGCTTGGCCCTTCCGCTCATATATCTCGTATAGAAATGGGGTCATTTATGCATGCTGTAGAGGACGAGATGCTCTGTGCCTCTCTCGTTTCGGATAAAGTTCCTTACTTCAATGCCCCCATCTACCTCCAAAACAAATCTGTCATCGGAAAGGTCGACGAAATTCTTGGTCCGATAAATGAAGTGTATTTTTCAGTAAAAATGGGTGAAGGAATGGTAGCAGCCAGCTTTCAAAAAGGAGACAAAGTCTACATTGGAAGTGACAAACTCCTACCCATCGAGCGATTCCTCCCTAAGCCAAAAGTAACAGGTACGGATCTACCTCGTCTCCAGTACACAGATAACTGATGCACGTACTCCGCTATCCAGGAATCCTCAGTATGTCGATAACTCCCCTTGATATTCGCTAGCTAATCTACCTCTAGAACGTGGTCGTGGAAATGCGCAAGGTAACCTGCGTGGACGGGGGAGTTCAGGCGGCCGTGGGCTTCGACAAGGCGGTAGTAGGGGCGGCAGAGGTGGCAGAGGTAATGATCGTCGTGGCCGTGGTGGGTTTAGGGGTAGCTATGGTGGTCGTGGCGCCAGAGGTAACCGTGGTTTTTAGGGTCTCAGTACCTTCACCTCAGCAGACACCGATTTCATGCTATTCGCACGACTTTGTTGAGACTTGATAGACTAGAACACCATTGAAACCCTTTTTGGGACTTCATTGAAATTCCGTAGAACACACCTGTAATAGATGGGGTGTCAAAGACACAGCATTCGACAGAGTTTGTTGGACCTCATGGTCAATTGGCTTAGCTATGGGAGAAGTTAACAGCGTCGATGGCAGGAACTCACAACCTACGGTTAGCATCGATCTCAGTATTAGACTTCTCTGACACCTCCAAGTCGTACACATGATGTTGTGCCAAGCTTTCGGACACCAGCTTTGCGACGTCGTCGGGCCTTGCGCGTCGACGGTCTGCTATTTCCTTGTCCCACTTCAACCTTTGGTCTGACAGAGACCATATGTGTCGGTCCAACGCTTCATCGAACGGCTCCACATCTAGGCTCGTGAACAAGGAACCCGGGAAGCTCAGATGAGTAGCGGCCTACCGTCCTCATCACCACACGGTTCGTCTGTAGTACGTCCATTTATACGTAAATTGGGGCGAGCGATGTCAAAAAGGGTCTCAAGGAACTGGTTGTACCATGGTTCAGCATGGGGAAGAACAAGCCGCTGCGAGTTCACCTGATAAGCATGTGGCAGGAGCACGTCCTTGTCGCCAGGTTGCCTGTGGAATTCAAGTTCGGTGTCCAAACGGGCCAAGAGGGCAGCAGACAAGTTCTGTTGAATTCGTCTCCAATCCTGCTCAGTCTCAATAGAGACTTTGGGGAGGTCTTCACGTGCATCCATGACGCGACAAAGTCAGAGAGACGACGACGAATTGCCTTGTTTGGACGCGTTGTAAGGCGTCGCGGCACCCCACTAGCACATACAGAGAAGTCCAATGTCCTCGCTGTCGTTTTGGAAACCTGGAACGGTAGCGCCAGGGAGTAGCTTGGACAGGGTGACTCAGGAACAAGAAAGTGTGATCCCATCTGCGCCGTCGGATGGCTCTCTTCCACTCCAAATCCAACGGGAACGCCTCCCCATTGCGAAATACCGTGGGTGGTCGGATTTTCTTCTCTTGACGTTTCTCGAGCTCATTCTTTCAGGCGACAAGCTCCTATATTGCATCGAACAGTATCCCGTCACGATAGTGGTCGGGCAAACTGGCTCTGGAAAAACTACGCGTACGTCGGACATATCATGCGGTCACGCGGACTTAACTCTCTCAAGAACTCCCTCAGTACCTATTAGAAGCTGGATGGGCTGCTGAAGGCAATGTGGTAGCTTGCACGCAACCCCGAAGAGTCGCTGCAACATCAGTTGCTACCCGTGTGGCTGCTGAAGTGGGGACAGTCCTTGGAGAAGAGGTGCGAACTGACGAGCATCTACATAAATGAATACTTACACATGCCACGTGTCTTCACTAGGTTGGATATACCATCCGTTTTGAAGACATGAGCGATAAAGACAAGACCCGCATACGCTACATGACGGACGGAATGCTCTTCCGCGAAGCACTTCTCGACCCATTATTGTCACGTTATAGTGTCATTATGGTAAGGGTACAATGACATGCTTGATCAATTCTTCCCTCATACATCTACTACAGATTGACGAAGCCCACGAGCGGAGCCTTTACACAGATCTGTTGCTTGGTGTTCTGAAAAAGTCTGGGAGCCTCACCCGACCCCTTTACTACTTGCTGAAATGAGCGATGATAGGATTAGACGCAAACGACCTTCTCTTCGCATAATTGTTTCCTCCGCCACACTTGATGCCATATCCTTCCAAGACTTCTTCTGCTCAGGGAATTCGTCCCAGGAAGCCACTATTATCAGTCTAGAGGGAAGGATGTACCCAGTCGAAATTGCTTACTTGGAAGAGCCCACTGCAGACTATGTCAAAACGGCTGTCGAGGTAACCTGGAAAATCAACCTACAGGTGCGTTCGGTAATCCGTGGTCTATGCGCCAGACTTTCGCTCAAAGATGGAAAACTACAAGCGTGCTGCTGGCGATATTCTCGTATTTCTGACGGGTCGGGAAGACATTGAGGAGTTTCTAGGGGCATTAACGGAACTCATACCTACGTGCGGAACCAACTCGCGTGGGTTTGCCTGGAGCTGATGATCTTTCGCATTCAGTTTGCCACATGGTGCCCCAGAGATCATTCCCCTGGCGTTGCACTCGGGTCTAAGTACAGAAGAACAGCTTAGAGTGTTCAGCCACACACATCCAAATTCCCGAAAGGTCGTGGCCGCAACCAATATTGCTGAGGTGTGTTCTTTATTCCAATTTCAATTCGAAGTGCAACCTTTCATTCATCTACTAGGCAAGCGTTACGATCGATGGGGTGAAATTCGTGGTAGATTGTGGATTTGTCAAGGCACGTTCTGCCTGTCAGCGACACGCATACGAGCCGACGGCATTTTAGATAAGGTCTTACAACCCATCATCCTACCTTTCTTCGCTCTCCACGGTTCCTGTTTCCCTGGCATCTGCTACGCAGAGAGCTGGTCGTGCTGGTCGCACATCGCCCGGCATCTGCTATAGGTTGTATCCCGAATCTTGCCTGGCATCGCTTCCAGCGACCACGCCACCGGAAATTGTCCGTACTGACATGACCACACCCATTCTCCAGCTCAAGTCCCTTGGGATAGACGATCTAATGAAATTTGAGTGGATCTCTGCTCCGCCTGCTGCAGGTATCTTGCGTGCACTGGAGGGTCTAATTGTAACTGGGATGATTGGAGAGGAGGGTCGACTGACTGTCATGGGCCAGCGAGTTGCCGAGTGCCCTGTCGAGCTTCGTATTGCTCGTATGGTAAAAGCCGACTCTACTTGTCTGGCTATGACTGACTTCCTAGTGCAGTTGTTCAGTTCCAAAGAATTTTCTTGTGGGGAAGAGATTTTGACGATTGCGGCGATGATCTCTATTCAGGTGCGTAGGGAACTTGCCACTGAGCCTACAAAGTGATCATAAGAGGCAGGACGTGTTCGTCATACCAGACGGGGCACCAGGCGCGCTCGCTGAACTCGAAAGGCGGAAATTTACTGCTGAAGAAGGGGTGAGTATGTCGTTTTTCCGTCCACAGTTGTTGACTGTGCGCAAAGGATCATATAACACTTTTGAACGGTGTGTAAATGGTCAATGCGCGCTGCAGGAGAGCTCATGAGTAACAGCGTACAACGCGTTCACCAAACATGGGTGTTCATCGTCCTGGTGCAAGACTCACGCACTGAACTTTCGGGCGATGTCTAGGGCAGTGTCCATCCGTTCGCAGCTTAGCAAGTACATGGTGCGCTTTGATCTCCCAAAACAGAGCTGTGAGGGGGACGCCAAACGGCTGCGGCAATGCCTCGTAAGTGGATACTGGCGAAATGCGGCCCGATGGATGGCCGACGGGACGTATCGCTCGGTTCGAAACGACCAAGCAAGTGTGAAATTGCATTTCAGTGGTGATGGATTTCTTACTTTCCGCAGACTCTACATGTTCATCCGACGTCCGTGTTATTTACCCGGAAGCCACGTACCGGATGGGTGGTCTTCCACGAGTTGGAAGAGACTAAAAAAGCTCAGTGAGGCATTTCGTTGAGTAAGACTGGTCAGTATGCTGACGTGAGCCAACAAAGGATCAGAGTGATCACGGACATTGAGCCTGACTGGTAACGCACGTTCCAAATGCGATTTTGCTACGACAGCCTGACATGCAGCTCGTAGGCTCCTTGAGTACGGTCACAAATATTATGGTAGACATGTGCGAGGGTGATCTAAGCGTACTGTAGTGAAACTAGTTGTAAGTCTGGATGTTATGAGACGGCCAAACAAACCACATCATCGCTGTCCTTGTCGTTCCGCTCAGACCCGGAGCTCATTCGGAAATGGGTGCGAGTCAATCCAAGCCTGATATGCCCCCAAAGGTGTTCCATCCAGGGATACCAATAGAGGTATGCGATTTTGCTCGACCGAGTTGCAGGCCGAATGACCCGTGTGTCCAGATTTCTCCGGATGTAGTGAACAACCTCTCTGCGCGCCTCGCAGCAGAGGAGACGATGCCGGAGCGGCGTTCTGCGGTAGATTCTCATATACAGGGAAGAATACAACGCGAATTGGTGGCTCTACGTGCTGAGGAGGAGACGGTGCAAGTTGAAATTCACCGTGCTTTGGAGAAGGAGAACCTGGACCGAGAATTGAATATGGTCGACGATGGCAGCATTCACGGTGGTCTGAAAACGGGTGTTGCGCTGATCGGCGACTTGGAGGAAATCAGGGAGAAGGTTGACAGGTTCCAGACACGGCGCCAGCTGGGTGATTTCCCCTCGGCCAAGGAGGCGAGCGAGGCCATTGCGTCCTGCTACAGGTACGCACGGTGCCCATCATTGCGTCGTTTTCGGACTGAGGACGGGCAGGGTGAATCAAACGACGCCTCTGGAATGCTGGAGGGAGGTCGCCCGGTTCAAGGCTGCGGTGGCCGATGCCGAAACGGTGAGGGAGTCTCCCGTGTTTTCCGCTCCAGGGTTTGACACGCTGCAGCGATACCTCGCCTCGCTGCGATGACGCATCCGTTGATTACGCGCGACTGGTAGACAGACTGTCCGTTTCGTTGGTTGTGAAAGGACGGGTGAGATGTGCTCCGACCGGTCATCCAAGAGACGTCCGGGGTGTCGACATTTGGTCAATGCAATGATTGCGCCCAGCTGCTGCTGCGCATGTGCACATCGTCACGAGGGATACCCGCCTCATGCCAGCCACGCATGCATTTGTGCTAGGTTAATGCAAAATTAATTTCACAAGGCACTGCGGCGTATCGCCTCTCCGGATGGGGAAGTGAGCGGTTTGAAGTCGGACAATCAAGTGATTGCCGAGCTCGGCAACCAAAGTTCGTTTTGCCGCCGGGCTTTATTTGCAACAAATCCCATCCCCGTTCCTTCGCTCCTTCATCGACCTCCATTCCCGCTCTGTTGCTCTGCTCGCTTGCATCTGTGTCGTATCTTTTTCCCCTTCTCGCCCTGATCGTATCGGTGGCTCGAATCACGTCCGACGCGGTCTTAAACTCAGCTTCATCTTAACCCTTAATTAACCGACCTTCCCCGGTCGATAAACTGACGCCGAGCACCGTAACGTTGATAACCGTGCTCATCCTAAGTCGTGCCAAGGGCTTAGACATAATGCAGGCCTCTGCAGAGGTTGTAGATGTGGAATCCTCGAAATTCGCGTGCGTTGGGCATCCATCATGCCCCTCCTCCCACCACTCACCTCCCTCCAACATAGCTCCAAAGCGCCCGTCGTAAGGAACCCTAGAGCCTGCACAGTATGTCGCGCAGCCAAAGTAGGCCCTTCTATCTAGTCCTGCCCCGCATTCTCCCGTTCACTGTGAGCCAGATGAAGTGTGTCGGTGCCGAGGATGGTCAGAAGCCCTGCCAAAGGTGTAAGAGGACCAATGCCGAGTATGTAGGGGAAAAGTGGATTCTTATAGATGGATCTGATATCTTTCACCACTCCAGTTGCATTTTCGAGAAGCATCGTCGTGGCCGTAAACCCGGGTCAAAGTACGACGAGATTATCGCGGCCTGGATATCCTTTATCCTGCTCATTCCTTCTTTCCCAGGTTATCAGAGGCATCAAAGATGCTGCGCCGCCTGGAGAAGGGCTTAAACACCGCAAAACTTAGACAGGCTAACGAGACGTCCATGTCCTCTGTTTTCCCCACCGTCGACTCCCAATCTTCACAAGTAGACACTCATTTTGGTACCATGATTCGACCAATGGGTCCATACACCACCTCAGGTAACGACTCAACCCTACTCGTCCCAATCCGACTTACATCAAATCTTTGCGCGTGTGGCGTTTAGCTTCTGGAAGTCGACCCTCGGATGGCGACGACGACGAAGATCGTGGAGATGAAAAGTTTCCCGCGAAACTCATCCGCAGAGAAAACTCTTTTTTCCGGACCATTCTCAACCCCGAACACAAATCACCCTATCTCAACGTCCCACCCCAGATATCTCGGAGCGATCTGGATTCTCATCAATCAGCACGACCCGCTTCTCTCCCAGCCGGAGTTCAAGATCCGATCACAGTCGGCCTAATATCAGAGGACACGGCCAAGATGCTCTTTGATGCCCTCTTTTTACGCCTTAATCCATTTATCAACTTGTTCGATCCACAGTTACATTCAGTCAACTATGTACGCTCAAAGTGCCCTCTGTTGTTTACTACGCTCATCGCAGTTGGCTGTAAATTCTTTGAGCCAAGCCTTTACAAGGAGTGTCATCGTCTTACACAAGAGTTGACCGTTCGTGCGTTCGCTGACGGGTGGAAACGAGTCGAAGTGGTTCAAGCCTTTGCGTGCCTAACGTACTGGAGAGAGCAAGACGATAATGTACGTGGAGACATCTCATTTCAAGTCGAGGTCCTCCCTCATGTACTCGCAGCGCACCTGGATGTACATTGGCTACGTAAGTGCAAGGTGCTTCCGGAATATCTCTCCAGTCATGACGTGATCAATAGGCGTGCCGGATGGCTGTAGAACTTGGTTTAAATCGTTTTCTGGCGAAATTGCCTACGAATGAAACGGAATATCAGCGGCTTGAGCGACGCAATCGCGAGAGAACTTATCTTGTACTGTTTGTTCACGATCGGAGTCTGAGCTTGCAAACTGGACGCCATTGGATGCTTCCCGAGGTAGGTAGCGTAAATTCGATTACCATCCAGCGTCTCACCTGCTTGGATGCAGGACGACTTTATCAGACATGCAGACACTTGGCATGAAGGAGGTGGTTCTCCTATGCGGTGCGAAGACGTTATTGTCGCCGCATTCATACAGTTACGGAGAATTGCAGTGAGCGTGTTCCACTTACCTCTCTTCCACTAATGCATGTCATCTAGGCAGAGACCACTGATATGTTACACACTAATCGGAGTCAACTTGATGGCGGTCACATTAATATTGACATGGCACTCAAAAATGCAAATACCAAGTTATCCCAGTGGACAACAAAATGGGAACAAGAGATGCGGAGAGGTGAGAAACAACACCTTACCTGAGCATCTTGTTGATCCTTCCAGTAGCAAACGGGGAATCATTTCATTTCTTATTCCTCAACTTTTTTTGTTTATATTCCAGCCTCTTCTTGAATAGCTTTGGTGTACAAGCTGATGCCGCTCCAGCGAGTAGTTCCCTTCACGTTTTCTTGTCTAGTCGTGACGATATTTTAGGAAAGCCGGACGAATAGTCACCTACGCGCACTATCAGCGTGCTTTGACAATGCACTCAGCGTTCTTCAGATCGCCTCGAAGGATTTCCGGGAGCTTGGCGTACTGGTACGTATGAGTATTCTTGTGTGTTTACCTATTATACACCCCATCCCCCAGCGATACGGCCAAGAAACTACAACAGTGATGACTGCTTATGCTGCAATATTCCGTATAAAGGTAGAATCCTTCGAGTCGAGCGGAACCGTTGGTGATCGCGTGTTAGGACCTGCGGAGCCCGGA